>JAPXFY010001469.1:0-2500 GCA_030674185.1 Monoplex corrugatus | reverse complement strand
TGTCTGCATTCGTTGCTGCACACGCGTGCATGCCTGCATGTATGTGTTTATGTGTATTTCTTGTATTATGTATTTTGTTGAAAATGTGTTCTCCCCTTCCATTTCACCACTTTACTCCTCCTTTTCAAATTTGTGAAGCGCTTTGAGTCCATAGAAAGCGCTATAAAAATCTCCATACTTACTTACTTACATCACACGCACGCGCGCACACACACACACACATACCCACATACACACACATTCACACGCACACACACACACACACACACACACACACACACACACACCACGCACGCACGCACACACACACACACACACACACACACACACACACACACACACACACACACACACACACACCACAGCATGACATGTATGTTCTAAGGCTGGGTATAAGCCTTATACGTTGGCCAGAAGTTCAGGTTTTCCCAGATCTGTGTGTTCTATTACAGTGGTACTGGTGTCCAGTATTTTTGTGTGTCCATCAGTTGTGCTCAACTAGAGTCTGTCGTCACACCATAAACACGTGACAGCAGTCACTAAGTAGTCACACCACAAAAACGTGACAGCAGTCACTAAGTAGTCACACCATAAAACATGACAGTAGTCACTAAGTAGTCACACCATAAACACGTGACAGCAGTCACTAAGTAGTCACACCATAAAAACGTGACAGCAGTCACTGAGTAGTCACACCATAAAACATGACAGTAGTCACTAAGTAGTCACACCATAAAAACGTGACAGTAGTCACTAAGTAGTCACACCATAAAAACGTGACAGTAGTCACTAAGTAGTCACACCATAAAAACGCGACATTAGTCAATACGTAGTCACACCATAAAATGTGACAGTAGTCACTAAGTAGTCACACCATAAAAACGTGACAGTAGTCACTAAGTAGTCACACCATAAAAACGTGACAGTAGTCACTAAGTAGTAACACCATAAAAACGTGACACCAATCACTAAGTAGTCACACCATTAAAACGGGACAGCAGTCACTAAGTAGTCACACCATAAAACGTGACAACAGTCACTAAGTAGTCACACCATTAAAACGTGACAGAAGTCACTAAGTAGTCACACCATAAAACGTGACAACAGTCACTAAGTAGTCACACCATTAAAACGTGACAGTAGTCACAACGTAGTCACACCATAAAAACGTGACAGCAGTCACTAAGTAGTCACACCATAAAATGTGACAGTAGTCACTAAGTAGTCACACCATAAAACGTGACAGCAGTCACTAAACAGTCACACCATAAAAACGTGACACCAATCACTAAGTAGTCACACCATAAAAACGTGACAGCAATCACTAAGTAGTCACACCATAAAAACGTGACAGCAATCACTAAGTAGTCACACCATAAAAACGTGACAGCAATCACTAAGTAGTCACACCATAAAAAACGTGACAGCAGTCACTAAGTAGTCACACCATAAAAAACGTGACAGCAGTCACTAAATAGTCACACCATAAAAACGTGACAGTAGTCACTAAGTAGTCACACCATAAAAATTGACAGCAGTCACTAAGTAGTCACACCATAAAAACGTGACAGTAGTCACTAAGTAGTCACACCATAAAAACGCGACATTAGTCAATAAGTAGTCACACCATAAAATGTGACAGTAGTCACTAAGTAGTCACACCATAAAAACGTGACAGTAGTCACTAAGTAGTCACACCATAAAAACGTGACAGTAGTCACTAAGTAGTTACAGTTCACTGGACCACGTCGCCCACATCACCACCAAGATGCAAGGAGCACACGAAAACATACCGTCAGAAAAAAAAAGTTTAAATGATTTTGCGCTCTCCTCTGTCGGTCTGTCTGTCTGTCGGTCGGTCTGTCTGTCTGTCTGTCTGTCTGTCTGTCTGTCTGTCGGTCTGTCTGTCTGTCGGTCTGTCTGTCTGTCTGTCTGTCTCTCTCATATACACAGACAGCACGCACACATGCGTGTACTTACACGAAGACATACAGTATGTTCATTTGAAAAAAAAAAACTAAAACCCCGTGATTTCTCATACCTGACCTACATCTGTGTTTAAGCAAGTATACATAATGATGTCATTGATTTCATTTATTGACATCAGGAAGAGAGTTCTTCAGTGTTGTTTAGAACCAATACTGTTTTATGGGTGCGAAGCTTGGACAAACAACACGCAGAGTCAGAAAAAGATAGAGGCAGCAGAAATGTGGTTTCCAAGAACAATGTTAACCGCAAAGAAAGGAAACGAGACAGTCTTTAAAGAGGCAATCACAGTCAGGTGCTCTAATTCCCCTTTCCTCATAAAATGTCCTGTACATGTTTCTAGTCTTTTCCTAATCTTTTTTATTAATGGTCTTCTTGTGTCTGCCTCCTCCAAGGCTGTCTCGTTTGTTTTCTTTGCTGTCCATGGAACTCTCAACATTCTTCTTCGAAACCACATCTCAGTTACCTCAATTTCGTTTTGACTTTGCGTGTTGACTGTCCTCGCCTCACAACC
>JAPXFY010001468.1:32500-36022 GCA_030674185.1 Monoplex corrugatus | reverse complement strand
AGGTGCCCTGCCGCATGGCGTTGGCGACCATGGACTTCCAACCATCTCTATCTCTCGTTGCCTCTAGCATCTCCCCCACCCTCCTCACCCCCAGCCACTCTGCAAGTCCGTCCAGCATTCTCTCCCTGGTGCTCTCTTTTCCTCCAGCTTTCCCGTTGTGACCAGGTGCTCCAAATCCCTCTTCCTCATAAAATGGCCTATAAATGTTGCCTGTCTTTTCCTAATCTTCCTTATGAGTGATGTACTTGTGTCTGCCTCCATCAAGACTGTCTCGTTTGTTTTCTTTGCTGTACATGGAACTCTCAACATTCTTCTGAGAAACCACATCTCGGCTGCCTCAATCTTGCTCTGGCTTTGCGTGTTGACTGACCACGCCTCGCATCCGTACAACAGTATTAGTTCTATATAACATTCAAGGACTCACAACCAGACAAGACAGGCAAAATTTTCGGCCAACTGGCTTTCGTCAAGCGTGAACGTAAGATGACAAAAGAACAAACAACAAATACAAATATCAGGAGAAAACAGACAAAAACTTCACTGCTGCTTCGTCCAGTGGGAGAAGAGGACACATACATGTATACATACACCCAAACATACATAAACACACGCACGCGCACATACACACACTCACCTACACACACACACAAACACACACATATATTCACATATACACACAGACACACACACATACATATATTCACATATACAGACACACACACACACTCACACACACACACACTCACAAACAAACACACTCACAAACACACACACACACGCACACACATACATATATTCATATATACACACAGACACATACACACACACACACATACATACATTTACATATACACACAGACACACTCACAAACACACACTCACAAACACACACACACACACAAACACGCACACGCACACACACATTCACAAACACACAAACACAAACACACACACACAAACACACACACAAACACACAAACACAAACACTCACACACACACACAAACACACACACACACACATACACACAAACACTCACGCACACACACAAACACACAAACACAAACACTCACACACACACACAAACACACACACAAACACACACACACAAACACTCACGCACACACACAAACACAAACACTCACACACACACACAAACACACACACAAACACACACACACAAACACTCACGCACACACACAAACACACACACAAACACACAAACACAAACACTCACACACACACACAAACACACACACAAACACACACACACAAACACTCACGCACACACACAAACACACAAACACAAACACATCACACACACACAAACACACACACACAAACACTCACGCACACACACAAACACACACACAAACACACAAACACAAACACTCACACACACACACAAACACACACACAAACACACACACACAAACACTCACGCACACACACAAACACACAAACACAAACACTCACACACACACACAAACACACACACAAACACACACACACAAACACTCACGCACACACACAAACACACACACAAACACACAAACACAAACACTCACACACACACACAAACACACACACACACACACACACAAACACGCACACGCACACACACACACACACTCACAAACACACACACACAAACACAAACACTCACGCACACACACAAACACACACACACACACAAACACAAACACTCACGCACACACACAAACACACACACACACACAAACACAAACACTCACGCACACACACAAACGCACGCATCCCCACTAGGTAACAAGAAATAATCTCCTTCTTTCAAAGATTCATAAAAAGAAAGAAAGCAAGAAAGAAAAGACTGCAAACGAACACGTCTACCGACTATGAGCTCATTAGACCTACATGCACTTGGTTCGACCAGTAATGAGCGTCGATTGTTCAGCAGGTGGATACCTCTAAGTTCATTTCGCTTGCTTGTTGTGTTCGTATGATACGACAACCACCCCTGGCCCTTTTCAGGGTCGAACCCAGAACCACTGGGAAAGGGGGTTGGGGGGGGGGGGGTAGCAAACGGAAATGTGCCTGGCAAACCAGGTCCTCAAATCAAGAGTGCATTCACAGCTGCGAAAGGGTGCAGACTGACAAGTGGTACTACACCCGACACTACGTCCACTCGCTTGCTTCCAGACATACACTCCATAATATTATACAGTGTACACTCCTGATGGCAAGTCCTGTTCTACCTGTCTTTGTAACGAGCCACTTTCCGGAGTCTTCGATTATAAAACAAAACACACTATTGCGCAACCTGCACGCGCACGCACACAAACACACACGCACCAACACATATGCATGCACACGTGACATGAACAAGAGGGACAGAGAGAGGAGAAGAGGAGAGGCGAGAGAGACAGAGACAGAGAGAGCGACAGACAGAGAGAGAGAGAGACGAGAAAGACGAGAGACAGAGAGGAGACAGCGAAAGGGAGGAGAGAGAGAGAGAGAAGAAGCAGACAGACAGACAGACAAGAGAGAGACAGACAGACAGAGAGACAGAAGAGAGAGCAGAGACGAGACAGAGAGACAGAGAAAGAGAGACGGAGACAGTGAAAGGGGAGGAAGAGAGAAGAGAGACAGAGAAGACAGAGAGACAGACAGAGACAGCGACAGGGGGGAGGAGAGAGAGAGCGAGAGAGAAGACAGACAGACAGAAAGAGAGAGAGACAGACAGACAGACAAAGACAGAGAAGAGAGCGAGAGACAGAGAGAGAGAGAGACAGACAGAGACTGACAGAAAGAACTTTTTGAACAGAAACAGAGACAGACAGAGACATAGAACAAAACAAATTTTTATTTCCCAGGGTAGTAGTGCCATAAACAGATTGGGGAAGTCACTGACGGACAAAAAAGTATGTTTTTATATTAGCCTTGAAGGCACTTGGACTTCAGACGAAAGCAACACAACGACTTGGTAGCATAAAACGATAAATGTGTTCGGATTTTCTTCAAGTGTGATCTATCAGATTCACAATACCCAGATCTTCCAGTATTTGTCTAGCAGACTCCTCAAGCTTGTGCAAAACTCTAACTGCTGGGAAGGGTTTGACGTCACTACAATGACTGACGCGTTATAGTGGGCAACAAACAGACCCGGTTTTAAGGCAACATCCATCGAGCAGAAAGACGGTTGTTTGCACCAAAGTAAAGATCAGTGACAAATATATCTAACATCTTCATGCCCTGTAGTGATCACAGACTGAATGCAAATATGTAATAAGAAATTTACGTATCTGATGGAAAAGTGGTGAACAAACATTTTCTACTTGGGATCAGTATCTGCCAAAAAGAGATCACTCATTATTTAACAAGACACCAGAAACACACGAAAACAGAAGAAGAACGCGTATCATCTAACTGATAGAAAAAGACAAAAGCAAGTCTTAAGCTACCTGGCTTTCGTCAAACACAAACAAAAGACACGACAACGATGACGACAACAAACAACAGCAACAATAACAAACTAACTAGATTT
>JAPXFY010001468.1:25000-27500 GCA_030674185.1 Monoplex corrugatus | reverse complement strand
TGATGACACCATGAATAATAACGACACACTCAATGTAGTGATGACATCATGAATAATAACGACACACTCAATGTAGTGATGACACCATGAATAACAACGACACAATGATCACACTCAATGTAGTGATGACACCATGAATAATAACGACACACTCAATGTAGTGATGACATTATGAATAATAACGACACACTCAATGTAGTGATGGCACCATGAATAATAACGACACACTCAATGTAGTGATGACATTATGAATAATAACGACACACTCAATGTAGTGAAAACACATGAATAATAACGACACACTCAATGTAGTGATGGCACCATGAATAATAACGACACACTCAATGTAGTGATGACACCATGAATAATAACGACACACTCAATGTAGTGATAACACCATGAATAATAACGACACACTCAATGTAGTGATGACACCATGAATAATAACGACACACTCAATGTAGTGAAAACACCATGAATAATAACGACACACTCAATGTAGTGATGACACAATGAATAATAACGACACACTCAATGTAGTGATGACACCATGAATAATAACGACACACTCAATGTAGTGATAACACCATGAATAATAACGACACACTCAATGTAGTGATGACATCATGAATAATAACAACACACTCAATGTAGTGATGACACCATGAATAATAACGACACAGTGGTCACACTCAATGTAATGATGACCTCATGAATACTAACGACACACTCAAAGTAGTGATGACACCATGAATAATAACGACACACTCAATGTAGTGACGACACCATGAATAATAACGACACACTCAATATAGTGATGACACCATGAATAATAACGACACACTCAATGTAGTGATGACACCATGAATAATAACGACACACTCAATGTAGTGATGACACCATGAATAATAACGACACACTCAATGTAGTGATGACATTATGAATAATAACGACACACTCAATATAGTGATGACACCATGAATAATAACGACACACTCAATGTAGTGATGACACCATGAATAATAACAACACAATGGTCACACTCAATGCACGCCCTCAGCCATTCCCCATGCAAACCGCCAACGTCACTCTTCTAACGGTCATTTAAACGCAGCAGACTGAAATATGGGTTTTCACGCTCACAGACTCGTGGGACAATGCACACCATTTACTCCCACTGCCTTCCCTTCATACACAGTCTTCCCCCTTTCCAAGCACAACCACTATCAATTCATCAAATGGACAAAAACTATCTCCGAGACACAAGTGACTGAAGAAAGACGCAATGACAATAGAAAGCTTTCAAGTCTTTACCAATACTTAACCCATTGACTCCCGCACCCTATCCACCAGCTTCCTAGGAAGCTGATGGATAGGGTGAGGGCTAGGAAGCTGGTGGACAGGGTGAGGGAGTCTAAAGATTAAGTTTTTGCTTTGCTCGCATGGTTAACAATGCAGGATGCTGGTGGACAGGGTGCCGGAATCAAGGGGTTATATAGTCTTTGCGACCATCAACAGACAGTAGTATGAAATTAAATGGTCTGTCCTTTTTTTCTCGTCATAATCGTGATTTTGAGTGTCCAGTCAATCTGACAGATAAACAAGCATACTGATCTTCGGCGCTTGGCGCGGGTCTTCACATGGGACAGAAGACCGGTCCTGGAAGTACGTGCATGCTCTTTCCCAGGCACGGCACCGGATGAACTCCTGCGATCCTGGGCTCTGCTTCCAAGGTACTAGGTCCTTTTCATGTTGAACAGCAGCTGTTTTCTGTTGTGCAGATGTGATTGTGACCTGCGTGCACTGCTGTTGCCAGCAAACTCTGTTAACCCTTTGACTCCCGCATCCTGTCCACCAGAATCCTGCATTGTCAATCATGCCAGCAAAGCAAAAATGTAACCTTTTGGTTTCCTCACCCTGTCCACCAGCTTCCTGTAAGAAGCTGGTGGATAGGGTGAGGGAATCAAAGGGTTAAGTTTTTGCAGTTGGTGGATAGGGTGCGGGAGTCAAAGGGTTATTTATGGGCAATGTCTTCTAGTTGGTGGAGCTGATGCCACAACTGAAAAGGTTTGGCCTTTGGAGTATCACTGTACCGCTGTACGTTCTGCATGTTGGAGACAGACAGACGAACAACCATCCCCACTTCATACTATCTGTACTAAACGTGGCACGGACTATGTACGTTACAAAATCTCCAATCAAAATCACCCACTCATATCATTTTCTCCCAGATGCTTTATACACAATCCTGCCCCCTCACCACCACAATCCCAGCACATCCACCCCCTAAATAATCAAGCCATCGCAACAATTTCGCAGTCTCATTTTTCATACAAATATTTCAAGAGTTTCCACTTTTCAAGGTCACTGTGATCCTGAAGAAGATTTGATTGATACAAAACTTGACGTGTTCGATGAAAACAGCAGACTGTCACAACAGCGACAACAGATTGTCAATACTGTCCAAAGTTTCTGCTTTTACACCTTCCTAAAGAAATTG
>JAPXFY010001468.1:15000-17500 GCA_030674185.1 Monoplex corrugatus | reverse complement strand
GGTCTGAAACTTCATTCCAATATAGTCCACAATGTGACGGAACCCAGCAAAAATGTATACCAACACCGCTGGATGAAATACAATGTATCAAATGTTTGATTTCAAAGATAATGTCATTTCGTATTACATTCTCTGAACAAGTTCCCCCCAAATATTGTGATTTTTGTTCTGGGGCAAAATATTTGTTTCAAACCGAAAATCTGACAGTCCAAACATCTAAAAGATATGGGACTACCTATAACGTGCAACACAAAGTAATGATTCTTACAGCCCAATGGTTATAGCACTTAAAGCAAGTTTTGTCTTCTTAAGGAATGTTTCGGACTGCTATGAATTCTACTCAACCTCGCTGCAAACGTTTAAAACGTTTTTTTGTTGTTTACCTTTATATTTGTGACCTCCCACCACGAAATCAGTCTTTACTCGCAGTCAGTCGAACAGCACTAGGAGCTGAAAAGGTGACTGAGGGTCTATCTGGGGTGTTTTGACTTTTTCTCAAAATTGATTTCTGTAGACTATAATCTATCCCCCACAGAAATTTTTTTCTTGAAAAAAATATTATCAATCAATTTAAAATGGTATTTTAATGTACTGATCGCAGCAGAAAGAACGCAGTTTCCCACCAAAAGTACCTATTTTTGTCTCTTATTATAAACCGTAACCTGCACAGTACCCACACATGTAATATACTGACGAAAAGCTCTTTGATGCACCTTTCAGATAATGACAGCGAAAATTAGAAACAAACTGGGTCAAAGCCACCAAATAAAGAAATTTAAGGAAAATGTATAGGAGAGCACACAAAATCTTTAGAGGCCGTTTTCTCAAAATGGCTGTCATACGACTTAATGACTTTAAACATACATAACTTCTACATTTTTTTGAGTACAAGCTTTATTCAAGTACCAAAATAATCAGCAGAATGTACGCTTTCCAGTGATATGCATATCTCAAAATACCCAAAATGCTAGTTAAGACTGATTTCGTGGTGGGAGGTTGTGACGGATGTGTTGTATATATTTTCATAGTGCTGTTTTTACATTTTTCACTTTTGTGTAGGGTTTTGGCTCATTTTTGCTTTTGTGGATTGGAGCACCCAGTGTTTTCGGTGTTTTCATTCTCATTGGTTGAAATGGGAAATGTTTTTGGATTGGCTGTGAAGTAAAAGCGTGGAGTGTGCGGAGCGTGGAATGCGTGGAACGTGGAATGCGTGTAGCGTTGATTGTATGTTGGAAAATCTGTGAACTTAAATTCAGTTCTACAGAGATTTCCAGGTGGAGCGGTCGCGTTTCCTTGCTGCCTGAAGAGAACTAAGTCTGTTTTGTTGTAAGCTGCTAATATGTTAGCAGGTTGGTGAATCTTTTATATTTTTTGAGATTACTAATGTTTGAACAAAAGTTTCCTTTTGCAGCATTAATTTACCTTCGGATTTGTAGAATGTTAGCATGAGAAATTTACTTTACCAAAAATTGAGACGTGTAGAGATTATCACGTCGGGGTCACCAGTGTCACATTTCTTTCCTTTGTTTTACTTCATTCTTTTCCTGTCTGCCAGCTTGTCTATTTGTTTTGTTCTCCTGCTTCCATAACAGAGATTACCCCCCTTTCTACAAAAAAAACCAACACAAAAAAACACAATAAACATGGGCTCCAAACCTCTTCACGACACGATAAACCCCTTGTTACTTTACTGAGACTTTTTATAGAGCCTTTCTGCCATTTACGTACCACGTACCAACTCTGCTGTGGTCCAATAGTTGCTGTGGCTGCTGACTACGTACAGTTCCTGATTAATTGCAATGGTAAAAGACTTCCTGGTCTTTTGGTACCTGACCTGATTGTGCCTAGCGTACGTCATGCTAGTTAAGAGGAAACACGTTGATGGGTGTAATTCTGGCTGCCAATAGAGTGATTTCCCTTGTGTCCAGTTTATGGTCCGACATATTCTCCTTTCACAGGTTGTTAATTATGTCTGGTGTACTAGTAAGAATTCACTGCCTTCCTCGCCAGTTTTTGGGGCTACTTTTGACAGCATTTCGGATTCCATTCATTTAGCAAAATGATGATGGCGTTGTAAAGTACATGGTATTCTCACTTTTGGTAAAACTCTACTACGCGTGTTTTATCCATTCACTGTCTTAATAGTGTACTATAGGTACTTCGTCTGTATGTTCATTGTCTTAATAGTGTACTATAGGTACTTCATCTGTATGTTCTTTCTGTCTTAATAGTGTACTATAGGTACTTCATCTGTATGTTCTTTCTGTCTTAATAGTGTACTATAGGTACTTCGTCTGTATGTTCATTGTCTTAATTGTGTACTATAGGTACTTCGTCTGTATGTTCATTGTCTTAATAGTGTACTATAGGTACTTCGTCTGTATGTTCATTCTGTCTTAATAGTGTACTATAGGTACTTCGTCTGTATGTTCATTGTCTTAATAGTGTACTATAGGTACTTCGTCTGTATGTTCATTGTCTTAATAGTGTACTATAGGTA
>JAPXFY010001468.1:0-12500 GCA_030674185.1 Monoplex corrugatus | reverse complement strand
TACACGGGAATTTCTCTGCCACACGACTTCCATGGTTACTGGTGTTATTTTCTTATTGTCACTTACTTACTTACTTGCTTTCTTTCTCACTTACTTACCTACCAATCTGATTAAGAAAATACTGTCTTCACCTAGTTGGTAGCTGAACATTTGGGCATTGACTGGAAGGGAGGGCGCTGTTACGTGAAACGAGTTTATACAGGATAGATAGTTTTGTTGTGATTCAGACCTTTAATTACTTATTTATTTACATTATAAATGTTCCTTTTTTTGAAGGTAAGATACACAGATACACATATCATTTACATGTAACCAAGAATATTCCAGTGGTAGGCTGATAAAATACCAGTATAAAATATAGACTAGGTAAAACATAGGGTAGGTAGAGCCTCAGGACCTGGCCAGCTCATAGGTTTATGTGCAGGCTTAAGGCTTGTGCCATGATCACCATACACATGGCACCTGTGACGTTAGTGCATATGGAATTCGTTCCCAGCGCGGAGAAACTGAAACTGCAACCGATCTTATTGCTATTGTTGTTTACAGCCCAGCCGACTGCACAGTCACATCAGAGCTATCATCATCATGTGCCCTGCCCCAGGGTTTTGGCGATCATGGCCCTCCACACGAATCTATCCCCTGTCGCTGAAAGTACATCAGAGCTAAAACCATCTCAAAATGTACACCATACCTCACTGAAGTGAAAACAAAAAGAAGAAAAACCCGGAAAAGAAAAGAAGTACACATATATACATTCGCACATATAATCTAAGGATATGCCCCTGGCGTTGACTACTCCGTCCAATTTATCTACAGGGGATTTTTTAAAAAATCATGGCTGACACAGCGTTAAAGATCACTGACTATATACTTACCATAGTGTTAAAGATCAATGATTAAACAATCACCAACTTTCCTCCATGCTCCATATATGTCCAAAGAAAGAGCAGTAGGAAAATATCGATAAACTCTGCACATCCCTGACACACGTCAACACCTCCACCACCCCTACGTGTCAGTTGAAAGCCTCCCAGGATAACTTGGACACTTGTGATACACAGACAATGACGCCCTGTTGGTCAGGTTGCTGTGGTCGTTATTAACCCATTCTAACCCCAGACCCATACCCGGCAGTCGGACAGAAGAAGAATATTAACCCCCTCTACCCCTGAGGCACCCAGCTGGCAGTCTGACAAAGATTATTAACCCTTCCTACCCTCGTAGCCCTGGCCTGTCAGCGGTCTGACAGTGGAAGAAAGGCCAGCAGGAGAAAAGCAGAAATAATGGCTTTGGCCACTCAGCCTCTGGAACCAGGGGGTCTATAAAAACACTGCCTGTCCCCTGGAGGTATTACCACAAGACTTGGCGGTTATCTTTCCAGACCAAGGAGTTTCAAACTTCTTCGACACTGTCATAAACTTTTTGTCAGATTGGTTTGTCTATATACCCTCCGTGTTATCTATCACCAAACAGTCACACCACGCTCCTGTTCTTTACTTTTAGGACTTTAAGAACCTCTGAGCCTCTGAAAACTTCTATAGTCCACAAACACAAACGGTAAACACCAATACAGAATTGCATTTTCTCAAACACAAGGAACGGTAGCACAGCTGATATTTTCAGCATGAATTGTAGAATCGTTTGGAGGTTTTTCAAGAGGTATTCACCACACTTGGACAATTCCATATGTGCTCCACCCAGATCTACCAGACATTATCTGGCAGACTCCTTGAGAATGTGCAAAGCCAAATCGGCTGGCAAGGTCTTGAAACGCAGTACTATGACCAAAATCATGTCTCTTGTTCAGCATCGTGAATTGATTAACGATGATGCCTGCTGAAATAGGCGTACAATAGAATGCAGAGTTCCTAATATCTTTTGTAAGACAAACTCGGTATATGATCGACCTGTAAACAGACCCGAAATCATCAGTTTGGTTTTATATACTACGGGTGATAGGAATTATACAATTAGGTCGTGAATAGTCCAACGTACATAGCACACTCACAATTTCTCATGTCTGGATCTTGACTGGTAAAGAAAATCCATACTCTAGCATTTCAGTAGTCCCAGCAATTTTTTCATAGTATGAAAGGAATAGTCGCATGCAAAAGAGAGAGAGAGAGAGATAGACAGACAGACAGAGAGACAGACAGAGAGAGACCGAGACAGACATACAGACCGAGAGAGACCGAGACAATGAGAGAGACAGACAGGGACAAAGAGGGACAGTGACAGAGACAAAGAGAGACAGAGACAAAGAGACAGAGAAAGAAAGAGAGGGGGAGAAAGAGACAGACAGACAGAGACAAAGAGAGAGACAGACAAAGAGAGAAAGAAAGTGAAAGAAAGACAGACAGAGAGAGAGAGAGATATGAGATTTTGGGTGTAGGAGTTCAGTTCTTGATACAGTCTGGAGACATTACATATGTTGTGTAAGAAGAGCAAAAAAAAACAGGGTTACTGTAACAGACAGTGGTGTGAAGAGTTTGTACAGCTGGGCCCACCATCAACAACACTGGAGATATAAGTGACAGAGGAGTACAGCAGGGATGACTAAATCTATCAGTCCTCTTGCATATCTCTCTGTATCCATCATCTCCTGCCACTGACCGTGTTTTTACACCATGTGTGGGTGATGGGGCAGAGAATGTTAACCACACCATGGTGACCAATAAAATTCCCTCCCCTTATTTCTGTATTGGCCTCGTACATAATAAACTTGGTCAGAAAGCAAAACTCCAAGAACAGAATTCAGAAGTGTATTCAATCACGTGGCGAAAGAACATTCCGAAGTTATATTGCATGGTGCAGGTTTGTGTGCTCTTACTCTCAACCTGGCCAATAACTCCATGTCTCCCACTGTTCCTGTTTTAGGCTGGTCACAGATCGAATAAAAGAAAAAGATTGAATAGTTCCTGTTTTTAGGTTGGTTAGAGGAATTAAAAATATTGAACATTCCTGTCTTATGTTGGTCAGAGAGAGCCAGACAGAGAGAGAGAGAGAGAGAGAGAGAGAGAGAGAGAGAGAGAGAGAGAGACAGACAGACAGACAGACAGAGATAAAGAAAAAAAAAAGAAGAGAAAAGAAGAAAAAAATCATGTTTTTATATTGATCCGAACATATAAAACGAAACACTCAAAATTACTGTTTTATGTTAGTGGCTGCGGATAAAAGAAAAGGTTGAACATTACTGTTTTATGTTGATGACCGCAAATAAGAGCAAAAATTGAACATTACTGTTTTAGGTTGGTCAGTGGCATTGAAAAAAAAGATTGAACATTCCTGTTAGGTTGGTGGTCAGAGGGCGAATCATCATCAGGTGCCCTGCCGCATGGCGTTGGCGATTATGGACTTCCATCTGTCTCTATCTCTCGTTGCCCCTAGCATCTCTCCCACCCCCCTCGTCCCCAGCCACTCTGCATGTCCGTCCAGCATTTTCTCCCTGGGTCTACCCAGTGCTCTTTCCCTCCAGCTTTCCCGTTTTGACCAGGTGCTCCAAATCCCCCTTCCTCATAAAATGGCCTATAAATGTTGCCTGTCTTTTCCTTATCTTCCTTATGAGTGATCTACTTGTGTCTGCCTCCATCAAGACTGTCTCGTTTTTCTTTGCTGTCCATGGAACTCTCAACATTCTTCTTAGAAATCACATTTCAGCTGCCTCAATCTTGTTCTGGTTTTGTTTGTTGACTGTCCACGCCTCACATCCGTACAACAGTATTGGATCTATATAACATTCAAGAACTCTTCCTGATGTTAATTGATAGGCATTTGTTGGTAAGAATGCCTCATCTTCCCGAATGCTGTTTTGGCTTGGCCGATTCTGCGAATAAAAAAGTAAAACAGTCCTGTTTTCATGCTGAAGAGAAGAAAATAATCATAAAAAAAAAGATCAGACATTATTGTTTTCATGTTGACGACCACAAATAAAAGAATAGACTGCGCGTTACTATTTTTCAGAACATATACACACAAAACCTATAAGTTAAGAAACGGTTCAAGAACTTGCTCACACACCATGCATTGATACAATACTGACTGTGGACATTTGTTTCAAATCTGAAGGCGAAGACGCAGAAATTAAAGTCAATTTATTTCTTCTCTCCGAAAAAATAAAAAAGTTCATCAACGTGTCTCTCAACTAATGAATTTTCTATTTCCTCGGGTCTATTTTATTACTGTCAGGTATAATTAAATCCTGCAAATAATTGCCTGTTTTTTTTTTAACGAGCTATAAACTCGCAATACATTCCTCTCTCTCTCTGGTGTGTGTGTGTGTGTGTGTGTGTGTGTGTGTGTGTGTGTGTGTGTGTGTGTGTGTGTGTGTGTGTGTGTGTGTGATCAATTTTTCAAAACACATCTTCAGCATTGAGTAAACAGTCTGTGTGTGTGTGTGTGTGTGTTTGTACGTGCGCGCGTGTGAGTGTGTGTGCGCGCGCACGCGCCCTTGAGCACATGCGTGTGTTTTGTCTGTTATCTCCCCAGTGTGTGTGTGTGTGTGTGTGTGTGTGTGTGTGTGTGTGTGTGTGTGTGTGTGTGTGTGTGTAGAATTTGGAGTCTGGAGTGTTCAAGAGGGATTCAGCGCACTCCCATGATTCCATATGCGCTCCACCCAAATCTGACAGGAATTATCTGAGACTCCCTGAGCCTGCAAAAATGAAAAATAACACACACACACACAGTCACAGACAGACACACACACACAGTCACACAAAAACAACAAACCAAACCAAAACAAACCATATCCGCTGGCAAGGTCTTGAACTTAAAAATGTAAAAAGGAAATCAGGTCTTACCTTAGAAACAGTAAGCTGACACCACCAGAATAATAGAAACAGTAAGATAGGCACCAAACAGACCAACATTTAATGTTACAGGGCCGGGACCGAACTCAAGATATCAGATCCCGAGTCCACGGCTCTATGAAAAGAACCAACCATCCTCATGGCGTTACGGTACCCATGACTGAACGAGACGGTCCACACTGACCCATGGTAATCAAGGCTGACGCTTGGGTTCAGGGATTTCAAAGGGCTGTCAGGAATTCAGAATTCCTGAGCTGCAAAAACAAACAAGCAAATTACAAAACGAAAAACCCTACACGCTGGCAAGGTCTTGAAATGAAAAGGAATGGTGGAAGGGGGGGGGGGGACCTTTCAAACTGTAAGCTGACAACACCAGAATGATAGAAACGTCAAGATGGGCAGTGAACAGACCAACATTTAATGTTACAGGACAAGACCGAACTCAAGATATCCGATCCCGAGTCCACGGCTCTATGAAAAGAACCAACCATCCCTATGGCGTTACGGTACCCCATGACTGAACGAGACGGTCCACACTGACCCATTGAAATCCCTGAACCCAAGCGTCAGTCTTGATTACCAAGGGCTGTCAGAAAGTAACTCCCTTTGCAGACCCAGACGCGGTCATGGTACAGGGGCCGATCATAATAAAAGTCTGGTGGAAGATGAAATGGAGGAGAGGGAAAGGCAGCAGAGGTCCAGAGTGCGTGGACATTGTGACCATTGATGTCTCTGGCCTTCTGTGCCTTACCGCATCGAACTGGACGTCACACGGTGATCCCTGAAAGGTCAAGTTGTTTCAGGGGATGTCAGGGCGTGGTGGCGTAAACTCTATGGCGGGAGGGATGGAAGTGGCTGAAAGGGGGCAATCATGATGAAGTCTGGTGGGGGGGGGGGGGGGAGGACTGAAGGCGTGGAACTTATAGCCACGGATGGCTGTGGTGTTGGGATATTCCTGACCAAACCAGACACCGTAAACTGACCTTGTGGAAGTCATGGTGTCAGAGTGATGTGCTTTACTTTGTCATGTCAGTGGATATCGTAAAATTCGGTGTGTGTGTGTGTGTGTGTGTGTGTGTGTGTGTGTGTGTGTGTGTGTGTGTGTGTGTGTGTGTGTGTGGTGTGTGTGTGTGTGTGTGTGGGTGTGTGTGTGTGTGTGTGTGTGTGTGTGTGTGTGTGTTGTGTGTGTGTGTTGTGTGTGTTGTGTGTGTGTGTTTGTGTGTGTGTTTGTATGTGTGTGTGTTTGTATGTGTGTGTGTTTGTATGTGTGTGTGTTTGTATGTGTGTGTGTTTGTATGTGTGTGTGTGTTTGTATGTGTGTGTGTGTTTGTATGTGTGTGTGTGTTTGTTGTGTGTGTGTGTGTTTGTATGTGTGTGTGTGTGTTTGTTGTGTGTGTGTGTGTGTGTTGTGTGTGTTGTGTGTGTGTGTGTGTGTGTGTGTTGTTTGTATGTGTGTTGTGTGTGTGTGTGATGTGTGTGTTGTGTGTGCGCGCGATGTGTGTGTGTGTGTAGAATTTGGAGTCTGGAGTGTGGTTCAAGAGGATTTGGATCTGAGTGTTCAAGAGCGCTCCAGCCATCTCGCCACACATATTATCTGACAGAATCTCACCCTGAGCCTGTAAAAACGAAAAACAATAACACACACACACACACACACACACACACACACACACACACACACACACACACACACACACACACACACACACACACACACACACACTCACTCACTCACTCACTCAGACACACACACACACACAAAACCAACCAAACCAAACCCATATCCGCTGGCAAGGTTTTGAACTTAAAAGTGTAAAAAGGAATTCAGGTCTTACCTTAGAAACAGGAAGCTGACACCACCAGAACGATAGAAACGTCAAGACAGGCAGTGAACAGACCAACATTTAATGTTACAGGACCGGGACTAGACTCAAGATATCAGATCCCGAGTCCACGGCTCTATCAAAAGAACCAACCATCCTCATGGCGTTACGGTACCCCATGACTGAACGAGACGGTCCACACTGACACATGGTAATCAAGGCTGACGCTTGGGTTCAGGGATTTCAAAGGGCTGTCAGAAAGTAACTCCCTTTGCAGACCCAGACGCGGTCATGGTACAGGGGCCGATCATAATAAAAGTCTGGTGGAAAAGATGAATTGGGGGAGAGGGAAAGGCAGCAGAGGTCCAGAGTGCGTGGACATTGTGACCATTGATGTCTCTGGCCTTCTGTGCTTTACCGCATCGAACTGGACGTCACACGGTGATCCCTGAAAGGTCAAGATATTGTGATTGAAGTTGTTTCAGGGGTTGTCAGGGCGTGGTGGCGTAAACTCTATGGCGGGAGGGATGGAGGTGGCTGAAAGGGGGCAATCATGATAAAGTCTGGCGGAGGGTGGGAGGGGGGGCTGAAGGTGTGGAGCTTATAGCCACGGTTGTCAGTGGTGCTGGGGTGTTCCTGACCAAACCAGACACCGTGAACTGACCTTGTGGAAGTCATGGTGTAAGTCACCACTGTGGTTTGCTTTGTGATGTCAGCAGATGTCGTAAAATTCGTGGTGTGTGTGTGTGAGAGATGAGGTTGTGGTAAAGAGGTGTGTGTGTGTGCGCGTGTGTGTGTGTGTGTGAGTCTGCGTCTGTCTGTGTGAGTGTGTGAGTATGTGTGAGTATGTGTGTGTGTGTGTGTGTGTGTAGCGCGCGCGCGGGCGCGTACGTGAGCGTATGTGACTGTGTGTGTATGAGCGTGTGTGTGTGGGCATCTGGTTATGTATTTTTGTGACCGCGCGCGCGCGCGTGTGTGTGTGTGTGTGTGTGTGCGTGCGTGCGTGCGTGCGTTCGTTCCTCTGTGTGTGCGTGTGTGTGTGCGTGCGTGCGTGCGTGCTTTCGTGTGTGTGTGTGTGTTTGATGCATACAGTTTCGCTTCAAGTAAACCAATTTGCAATTTCTGAATCACTCTTTGCATTTTAACACGTTTAAGCGTGTTTTGTCCAGTTTCATTCACGTGTTGTGATTATTTTTACCAATGTGGTGTGCGTATTTTTAATATGTCAGTAGAATTTTTATGATGACATTACAATAGTTTACATATGATGATGTTGTGTGTGTGGTGTGTGTGTGTGTGTGTGTGTGTGTGTGTGTGTGTGTGTGTGTGTGTGTGAGGAAGAGAAAGGAAGAGAAAGAGTGAGAGAGGGGAGTGAGAGAGAGAGAGAGAGAAAGAGAGACAGACAGAGCGAAAGAAAGAAAGGAAGGGGAGGGGGAGAGAGAGAGAGAGAAAGATAGACAGACAGAGAGAGGAGAGAGACAGAGAGAGAGAGAGAGAGAGAGAGAGAGAGAGAAGTGAGAAGAGAGAGAGACAGACAGCAGAGACAGACACAGAGAGAGAGAGACAGACAGACAGACACACACAAAGAGAGGAGGGAGATAGAGAAAAAGAGACAGAGAAAGAGAGAGAAGTGGAGGCAGAGAGAGAGAGACAAACAGACAGAGAGAGAGAAAGAGAGAGAGAGAGAGAAGTGGAGACAGAGAGAGAGAAACAGACAGAGAGAGAGAGACAGAGACATGGTTTATGGGAGCACAACGTGGCAGAGGGGAGGCAGATTAGATTCCTGTTCATTCTTTGAAGACTGGCCATAAAGAGTGTCCCACAAATGCGATAAAAATGTCTGTCCTGTGTCTATGGCGTGACTGTCTCCTTGTCTGCCTATAATGAGAAACTCTTCAGCTACAGAGCTCAATTTTTCTGATTACGCTGCTCTTTAGAGGTTTTAAATTCTAGCGCTTGTCAACTAATTCAAGCGTTTACTTGCATTATGCTGTATCTTTCTTCCCTCATCAGCATCTTCTGATTCAAAACAAACAAAGAAACAAGAAAAAAAAAAAGCGAACAAACGAAAAAACAAAACCATTTTATCAATTTCTTTAATTTACCATATCTCTCTCTCGCTCTTTCTCTCTCGCTCTTCTTACTGCATATTTACATTAATGCTATTCTTAAATGATTTTTATACACACACACACTCTCACGGACACACACTAACATACACACACAACCACATACACACACACACTCAAACACATACACAACCACATATAAACGCATACACACACACACATACACAAACACACACACACAGAGACACAGACACACACACAAGCACACATACACACACACAGACACACACACAGACACACACACACAGACACACACACACACACACACAGACACACACAAACACACAGAGGCACACACACACACACACACACACACACACACACACACACACACACACGTGCGCATTTGAATAATTTGTGTGTATACACTTCTATGCATTCGAAATGAAATGTCTTCCTTTCTTGTATGTGTATGTGTGGGGTTTCTTCTCCTTGTTCTGCATAATTCAATTCCGATTCTTTTCCAGCATTCTGCATCCTTTTGTTTTGTTGCTGCTTTGACCCAACAATGTCATGGAAGACAACACCTGGAAAAAATACATTAGCAACAGCACATGTCCTCAGCTGTTCCAGGCGCCAATATTTACACTGTTGAAAAATATGTTTCATTCTATTCAGAATAATTTCTTCCCTGTCCAACAACTTTGCCTCAGGACCTGGCCAGCTCATTGGATTTATGTGCAGGCTTGAGGCTTGTATCATGATCACCATCACATGGCATCTGTGGCGTTAGTTGTGTATGGAATTCGTTCCGAGCGCGGAGACGTCTTGAGAAACTGTAACTGAAACTTGAGGCTTGTGCCATGATCACCATACAATTGACACCAGTGACGTTAGTGGATATGGAATTCGTTCCGAGCGCGGAGACGTTTTGACAAACTGTAACTGAAACTTGAGGCTTGTGCCATGATCACCATACACTTGACACCAGTGACGTTACTGTATATGGAATTCGTTCCGAGCGCGGAGACGTCGTCTTGAGAAATTGCAACTGAAACTAAAACTAAAAAGAGCTCTCTCTCATAGTTGTGTATAGGGTAGTTGCACAGTATACAGGTAGGCTTGGGCGCTCCTTTTTCGAGGAGTGTTTTGAGCTTACTGTTTTTGTACTTTGTATCTGCTTCTATGCTAGCTGAATGGGTAGCGCAAACTGTGTTAGATTCGAGAAGTTCTATACAACATGGGAGATAATTCTCAAGAGTTATGTCCTTTGATTATATTATAAAAATTCTCCCTGCTTCCCTCTTATTTCTTTGGTAAAACTTAAAGCTTGTGCCATGATCACCATGCACGTGACACCTGTGACGAATCCATTCAGAGCGTGAAAACGTCATCTTTTCAAACTGAAACTTGTTATTGTTATTGCTGTTTAAAGTCCAGCCGACTGCACAGAGCCATATCAGGGATAGAAACTGAAACTGAAACTTAAACATTGACTACACTCCAAGAAACACTAAACCGCGAGAGTTGATAGACGGATCTGCAATCCTGTGGACGACAAAAAGCAATAAACTAAACAGTATTCCAGACAAAACCAACACATCACACACACAAAAGACGCAACAATAAAAAATGTTCACTTTGACAGACTATAGGTCTGATCCATCAGACGAACATACCACTATACATCTGACCCGTGGGTCACCTCTGGTTGGGGGTTGATTTGCATATTGAGCAGTGATGATCTGCATACTGTGCAGACGAGGCTCAGAGTTCAGCGAGGCTTGAAGCCAGATGTCTGACTACACCATGGAGTGATCATCTATAGTGACTTAACTTGTATCTGTGTGTAGAGGTGGTATTTTCCCCTTTCCTGGGAATGTACCTTCCTCTTGGAGAAAACGCTGACAGACGATACGTTTATTGAAGAATACCAGCCGCCGTGGCGTAGTGGTTAACGCAACGGACAACCCACTGGAAGGGTGTGGGTTCGAATCCCCATCAGTCCCTTCAAAAATCCTTTTTTTCGGCTCTTACCGGCTCCTACCCAGAGTTGGGCGTGCTATGGGCTCATTAGGAAGATTGGGACCACACAGTCGAGTCTCATCCACTTCACGGATGCGTCATTGAGGTTGTTGCTCAAATCTTCTGACCAGCACCGCAGGTGTCTGTATCTCTCGGGCCTGGTTGATGCCAGGATATATTATGATTGTAAGCGTAGAGTACAATCCTGTCACGCAGTCTCAATCCTACACGGAACTCCATAGCATCATGACTATCATCCTCATTGACATCACCATCATCGCACTGTAAAAAAAATTGCGCCAGCTTCTGTGGCCATTAAGGTGGCCTAGAAAATGGGACGGGGGAGAAAAGGTGAGCACAAAGGTAACCTCCCTGAGTGCCATGATCCTAAAAATATATTACATAATTATGTTTACTTTCTATGCATAAACCTACACAAATACATTCTCTCACACACACGCTCTCTCTCTCTGTCTCTGTCAAGCACGCTCTCTCTCT
The DNA here is from genome assembly GCA_030674185.1 of Monoplex corrugatus. NCBI lineage: Eukaryota > Metazoa > Mollusca > Gastropoda > Littorinimorpha > Ranellidae > Monoplex > Monoplex corrugatus. The sequence continues at coordinate 1,280 of JAPXFY010001468.1, read as the reverse complement.
ATCACACATACACACACGTACACACACACACACGTACACACACACACACGTACACACACACACACGTACACACAACCACACACACACACGTACACACACAAACACACACACACGCACGGCTGCATAAACCCGGCACGCATGCACGGCTGCACTTCTACGCACACATACACACACATATGAACAACAAAACAAGTTTTGAAAGATTATATCCGCAGATTGGGAGTACCGAGGAAGTAGGCAAATAACGAAAAAGATAATGAACATATGACAAGGGAGGCACCATCAGTTTTACTGTCCAACTGAGCAACTTGTTGAGAGAGAGAGAGAGAGAGAGAGAGAGAGAGAGAGAGAGAGAGAGAGAGAGAAAGAGAGAGAGACAGACAGACAGAGAGAGACAGAGAGAGAGAGACAGACAGACAGATGACAGAGACAGAAAGACAGAGAAGGAGACAGCGAACGATCTGACTGATTTTATAACCAAAACTTCAAGCACAGACAAAGTTGTTGGAGAACACATTTGTTGAACAGAACAGTGCAGAGGGAAAGACGGCAGAGAGTCGAACACAGGCTGCTAATGGACACTTAGCAACAAACCAAAAGAGGACGAAGTTTCCGGAAGCGCAGACCTGGCAAGTCTGCGTGCAAGCAGAGGGTTTTGATAGAGACAAACAGTGCGCTGACTCGGTCCTTGCGTGACCAGCATGGAGGGTGGTATCAATCTCACTCATTCATGTAACTTTTAGCTCTTTCACAAATTGTACACTACAGTATGCTTCTTCTTGTCATTTTCTTTCTCCGGAAAACTTCTAATCTTGCTGGCATTAAAAAACTTTCACAGCTGTCGAACAAGATTTTCTTTTTTGATCCTGGAAAACTAAAATCACGGCGGGTGAAAACTTTCCCCATTGTAAACAACTTCCTCTTTGGGTTTACTGACAACTTCACACACTTTCTTTTATTGCAAAAGTTGGATCAAATTGATAGATTTTATGGCCTTTTATACTGACTGTCTGTCTGTCTGTCTGTCTGTCTGTCTGTGATGCAGTTTCAGACAGGTGAAGTAAATGTATCAACGATGGTTTGCATTAGTGTTATTCCAGATTGTGGATTGCTTCGAATTGTAAAACACGCTGAAAATTAACAAAATGCAAGTTCCATCCCCACACACCCCATTGTTTGAGTCTCTCTCTCTCTGTCTCTCTCTTTCACACACACACACACACACACACACACACACACACACACACACACACACACACACACACACACCCTCCCTCCTC
>JAPXFY010000147.1:62500-86524 GCA_030674185.1 Monoplex corrugatus | reverse complement strand
CCCACCCTTTTGTAGCTGCTTCATGCCACCAAGGATAGAAGACAGGTACCCTAGCATACAAGGCCTCACTTGCTGAGGCCGTTCTACATGTGCCAGTCAGTACACCTATGGAACCTCAAGCATCATTAAGCGAGAGAGTGGGAAGAGGATATTAAGCACCCAACAAAATTTTAAAATCTTCACTGCTGGTAAGCTCGAACATTGAGGTATTCAACCACCAAACAAAGCGCTGCGCTTATAGATAAGTTGTGGTGGGGACGGGTAAAGGATGGATCTCTATAATGGGAAAATAAGTGCCCTGAATGAGATTAGATGTGCAGACGAAAGCTACTTGAAGACGTCCATGAAAGTTAAACCATTTATTGCTCTGGAAATCTGCAAGATACCCCAAGAATCTCTGGTGTTGGATTCATCACATGTATCAGACTCCCAAGGCTGCTGGAAAGCCCACCTAGTGGTATCCATAATCGCCTGATGACCCTGCGTCTTCAACCAATACAAGACCATTTTGCCATGGGCATAAGGCGTTTCCCTCTTTGACGACAAATCCAGATAATGCTTAGGAAGTCTTGTGTAAAGAGTGCAATTGTCTGACTGCCAGAGTGAGCCAATATGACATTTGGAGACTTGAGTGACACTTGGAGTCTCGAATGGAATTAAACAACAGTTTGATACACACACGAAAACATCACTGCAACATCAACATAGATTATCAAAAAATAACAAAAGACCACAGCATGAAATTAAAAATAGTTGGTAGTGATACTGGTAAACACAAAAATTACAAGCAAGAAAATGTATCAGTCACCTGATAAATATGGTCCACCAGAAATTACTACTGCTGCTTCTGCTGCTGCTGCTACTACAACTACTGTTACTACTACTACTACTTCTACTGCTATTACTACTACTACTTCTACTGCTATTACTACTACAACTACATGTATTACTTCATGTAATATGCAGATGCATAGAACACATGAAACCAAACACACACACATACACACACACAATGATATAATTTATTCGCTGACACAAATACTTACTCACACACACACACACACACACACACACACACACACACACACACACACACACACACACACACACACACACTTACACACATACGCCCACACATACACACACACAGAGTCACAGACACACACACACACACACACACACACACACACACACACACACACACAGGCACAGACACACATACATGCACAAACACATGCACACACACATGCAGATACAATCAGTTGGTCAACAGTATCTGCTTGTTTGTTTGTTTTGGTTGATTGGTTTTATTTATTTCAAGAAAACCTGACATTTAACTCAAACAATGAATCGTCGACATACAGCCTACTTTTTATAATGAACTCTTCAACATCTGGGTATATTGCGCAAGAAGCGTATTGTGACCAACCCATCGGTCCTGAAGATTTTCATAATGAGATAAGTGTGTCAGTCCCAGCTGGAAATGTCATAATGGTAAGTCTACACAGAATGAATAAATATGACGACGCTTTCTACCTGCATCTGTATATACATGACACCAACGGAACTGAAACGTTGGTAAGAGATGAATACACATGTGGCGGTTATCACACAGCCTATGTATACATGACTACTCAACTCATTGTCGTGTATTTTAACTATAAAAATACGAAAATGCATTGTTTTCTGCTTCATTTTTCCTTTCACAAGGAAAACAGGTCACCCCAAATTCTAAACAATAGTTTGTTCAATTGCTCTGTAGATCACTATAGCAGCTTTAAGGCAACAAGAGATAGAGACAGATGGAAGTCCATAATCACCAACGCCATGCAGCAAGGCATGATGATGATGATGATGATGATATTAACCCACAATGGCAGAGCAGCTCTTTCTAGGGGGATAAAACAAAATCTAAACAAAGCCTGCCCGGTGTCTTCTACATGGCAGTTAGCTGGGTATGTCTGGTCATCCAACCTTGTCATTGAAAGAAAAAGAAAAAGAGAGAAAGCAAACGTTTGTAAACTTTGATCCAAACGTTAATGGACACAGGTGAGACTGACCAGACTGATGTAAAGCTTTGGTCACGAGGATGGTGGATCTCTGTAAGAGGAAAATAAGTGCCCTGAATGAGATTAGATGTGCAGACGAAAGCTACTTGAAGACGTCCATGAAAGTTAAACCATTTATTGCTCTGGAAATCTGCAAGATACCCCAAGAATCTCTGGTGTTGGATTCATCACATGTATCAAACTCCCAAGGCTGCTGGAAAGCCCACCTAGTGGTATCCATAATCGCCTGACGACCCTGCGACTTCAACCAATACAAGACCATTTTGCCATGGGCATAAGGGGTTTGCCTCTTTGATGACAAATCCAGATAATGCTTAGGAAGTCTTGTATAAAGAGTGCAATTTTCTGACTGCCAGAGTGAGCCAATATGACATTTGGAGGCTTAAGTGACACTTGGAGCCTCGAATGGAATTAAACAACAGTTTGATACACGCACGAAAACATCACTGCAACATCAGCATAGATTATCAAAAAATAACAAAAGGCCACAGCATGAAATTAAAAATAGTTGGTAGTGATACTGGTAAACACAAAAATTACAAGCAAGAAAATGTATCAGTCACTTGATAAATATGGTCCACCAGAAATTACTACTGCTGCTGCTGCTGCTACTATTACAACTACTGTTACTACTACTACTACGACTACTACTTCTACTACTATTACTATTACAACTACATGTACCACTTCATGTAACATGCAGATGCATAAAACACATGAAAACAAAAACACACACACACACACACACACACACACACAAACACACACACACACACACACACACACACACACACACACACACACACACACACACACAATGATATAATTTATTCGCTCACACAAATACTAACTCACACACACACACACACACACACACACGCATACACACACACAGAGGCACACACACACACACGCATGCATGCACATACACATGCAGATACAATCAATGGGTCAACTGCATCTGTTTGTTTTTTTGTTTTGGTTGATTGGTTTTATTTATTTCAAGAAAACCTAACATTTAACTCAAACAATGAATCGTCGACATACAGCCTACTTTTTATAATGAACTCTTCAGCATCTGGGTATATTGCGCAAGAAGCGTATTGTGACCAACCCATCGGTCCTGATGATTTTCATACTGAGATAAGTGTGTCAGTCCCAGCTGGAAATGTCATAATGGTAAGTCTACACAGAATGAATAAATATGACGTTGAATTTTTGTACCTGTGTCTGTATATACATGACACCAAGGGAACTGAAACGTTGGTAAGAGATGAAGAGACATATGGCGGTTATCACACAGCCTATGTGTACATGACTACTCAACTCACTGTCGTGTATTTTAACTCTAAAAATACGAAAATGCATTGTTTTCTGCTTCATTTTTCCTTTCACAAGGAAAACAGGTCACCCCAAATTCTAAACAATAGTTTGTTTAATTGTTCTGTAGATCACTATAGCAGCTTTAAGCACCATCTGGATTGTAATATGAGAACGGAGTGTGAAAATGGACAGGATGAAACAGAAGAATGTCCTTTTAGCAGTGCTGAATGTCAAGGTTTGGTGGCGGCATGTAACCGTTGTTACAAATTTGTCAGTTACGTAAGTCTGTGGAGTTTTAAACGTAAAGAAACAATGAGTGACTACGAAAGAGCTAAGGGATACTGTAAGTCTGTGGGTGGTACATTGGGGATACCCAGATGTGAGTATGATTGGTATGGCGTGATTCAAAATATGACAAAGCCATATGTGTACATTTGGGGCTCAATTTGGACTGGTTTAACCATTGGTGATATTCGTTTCAATACTATGTACAGAAAAAACATCGTTAGCCTGGACAGAACTGTCCTTTATCACTCTGTTCTGTACAAGGATTTAGAAAAGAATTTCATCGGGATAGCCAAATGTCTCATATTAATCGACACACAACTTCATGACGACTACTGTGAATTCGATTATACACAAAATAACGCACTTTGCGAATTTACGACTACCAATATTAGAAGTACTCCACATCATTCGCAGGTAATATCTCTGGCCAGGAAACGATTTTCGTATAGCAAGAAACTGCAAATCCTGACTGTTTGTCCTAATGGTCAAGTGATGCATACACTGCTCCTGTGTGGTACAGACCAGTTTAGCGTGTGTGGTCTAGATCACGTGACTTCCTGCATTTTTACTGTTCACATGTGGCAAACACAACCTGACTCTGATTCAGCAGACAAAAGCATGAATCTTGTTCCTCTGTTTAAGTGTGATAATGACCTAACCACGCTATCATACACTCTGGTGTGTGATTTCAGACCTGACTGCTTGGAGAAAAGTGACGAGACCTTCTGTAAACATCCTGTTTGTGCCAGAATGTTTACCTGCACTAATGATCAGTGTGTCTCTTTTGACAATGTGTGTGATGAAAAGTATGATTGCCTTGACGAATCAGATGAAGCAATCTGTTCAAAGCCATATCAAAACAGTATGGAATGGGCACCATATTTTATGTCTCCTGCCCTCATTCATTTTGATGGCTTTGGTTTGTTTACAGCAACCCCGATGATGCCCAATGAGTCCTGTCCTGATTCCCATTATCGCTGCACTGGTAAGTTCGATGACTGCCTTCCTATCTACACACGATGCAATGGAATGTTTGACTGTATAGAACATGAAGACGAATATGAATGTGGTGATATAGTGTGTCCAGGACTGTTTCGTTGCAGTGCTTCTACAATTTGTGTACATGGTGACCATCTGTGTGATGGCTGGCCTCATTGCCAAAGACATGATGATGAACTGTTGTGTGATATGACCTGTCCTACAGGCTGTCTGTGTCAAGGACACACACTTATGTGCCAACAACCATTCTCAGCTCAGCACTTTCCACATATCCGTTACTTGGATGCAACAGGTACTGGAATGAGTCTGTCTGATGTGGGTGACCATGCCTATCTTATTCACTTGGTTCTTGCGCAGTGTTCTTTGACCCACTTGTCCAACATAAAGTTATTCAACTTACAAGTTCTTGATCTCACTGGGAACAAGCTTCAGCATGTCAATATGAGTCATTTTGTTTGCTTAGAAAATTTAAAGATTATGTCTCTGTCTTACAATCCCATCACCTCTCTCTCTACTGATCCCTCGCCTGCTATGAGGCAAACCACGCTCACAGCGATTGATCTTTCATATACCACTCTGACAGTATTTGGCAGCAAAGCTTTTTCTGTGTTCGCACAGCTGCAGAAACTTAATTTAACATTCACTTTGATACATACTGTCACCAGCGATGGTTTTGAGTTCACCCCACGTTTAACAGATCTGTACATGGCAGGTAGTCCCTTGAAAACGTTTCCACCTGATATATTCAAACAAGCTTCCCATCTACGTATAATAACAACACGAAATTATAAATTGTGCTGTAATGAAATACTCCCATATAACTTTGATGATACATATTGTTATGCACCCCAAAGTGAAATTTCTTCATGTGAGGATTTGTTGCAGTCAGAAATGTACCGAGGATTTCTCTGGCTGATCAGCTGCCTGTCAGTGACCGGTAATGTCTTCTGTTTTGTTGTACGCTCAACTGAACGGAAGGCAACATCTTCGAGTGGTTTTAATGTGTTTGTCACTAATCTCACAATGGCTGATTTTCTGATGGGTGTCTATATTGCAATTGTTGGTGTGGCTGATGAAGTGTTTCGTGGTGTGTATCTTTATCATGATGATGTATGGAAAAGTAGTGTAGCTTGTAAGGTAGCTGGATTTTTGTCTCTATTGTCTAGCGAAGTATCTGCTCTGATCATCTGGCTTATTACTCTGGATCGTTTTATTGTCCTTCACTTTCCATTCAGCACCCTTCGGTTTGAGAGATTTTCAGCATCTGTTGCTTGTTTGTTGGTTTGGATCACTGGCTGGTTTATTGCCTTGTTACCATTACTTCCAGTAACATCACACTGGGAGTTTTACAGTCAGACGGCCATCTGTATTCCACTTCCCGTCACTCGGAACACCTTTAAAGGAAGAGCTTATGCCTTTAGCGTGATCATCATCTTTAATTTCATTTTGTTTGTGCTGATCTCAGCTGGTCAAGTTTTCATCTACTGGTCAGTACAAAAACATGCTCTGACAACCAACACGACCAAAGCGTCACAGGACATGACCTTAGCTCGGCGGCTGATTACTGTTGCTGTCACAGATTTTATGTGCTGGTTTCCTATAGGACTGTGCGGATTTCTGGCAACAACGGGTACTCCCATTCCTGGTGAGGTCAATGTGGCATTGGCTATTTTCGTACTACCCTTAAACTCTGCTCTTAATCCTTTCATATATACCTTCAACCGGTTGGCAGAAAAGCACAGAAAGTCCAGAGAGTCTAAACTGTTAAAGTGGCTAGAGTCACACGCTGATCTATGTGAGGACTAGACCCCATTGTGTTGCTTTTTTCATGATTAAATAGTAGTAATATTTCAGAGATGGCATGCCAGCAGCAGCCTCTTATCGTCTCTTTTCTTGTTTTTTGACTTTATCTGCATTTGTTTGCTGTTATCTCCTCTTTTAATTTTTTTTCTGAATTGGTCATTTCACCCATATGTTTGCCAGGTAAGTTCTCTTCTATTTCATTTACATATTCAACAGAATATTTTACTTTTGATGATAACATGGGTATATCGGAAGACTGGGGTGGCTTAGCAGTCCAATCCAAACCTCGCTTGCTATTTTCTAGTATAGATCTTACTCTTGAAGTATTGCTTCTGAATTTTTTTTTTTTTTTTTTGGTAATATAGAAGTGACAAACTGAATGGAGTGGTTTTCATTTTTCGGCATTTTCTTACTTCCTTATGCAATCTACGCGCGCCACTCTTGTTTTTTGTTGTTGTTTGTTTGTCTTTGTGTGTGTGTTTTTGTTGTTGTTGTTGTTTTGTTTTTTTTGGGGAGGTAGCGTCTGTATATTATGTCAGGCGTGTTTCTGGGCATTCTACAGTTTCATTGGCTATGGTGTCCATTGAAGAACAGTCTGGGTGATGTGATCCTGATCTCCTGAGGTAAAGTGCCCAAACCATGACAATTCTCTTAATTATGACGATGGTGTCCATAGTGTCTTGACTGCATTGGGCAAGTAGGTCTTGGTTGGAGATGGTAAATGGCTGCAAGAGTCATATGATTCTTTGGAGGTTCTTTGTATAGAAAGCTGATATCATAGTAAGGGCGCTCTCTGTCGTCCTCCAACATTCTGAACTTAAAGATGATTGAAAGGACACAGCTGACGTACATTCTCAATCTGGTGTTGAATATTTACTGAAGGGACCTCTGCGTGTTATTCAGCATTCTAAAAGGCATTTATGATCTTCCAGCACAGTTCAGGTTTATTTTTGACTCTGTGAGTTCAGTGGTCAATTGAGGAATAATTGGGTCATTACGCTGCGTTCAGTCAAAAGTCGCTTATAATGGAGAAAAACATACTTTTCTTTTTCTTCTTTTTTATTTTGTTGCTTTCTTACATTTTTAATCTTGAAATGTCTCCAAGAGATCAGCTAGACAAAACTCCAAATTAATTAAAAATGCGATGTTTACTGTATAAAAACCCTGAAAATATGGGGAAAAAAAACGGTACTTCATATGTGTAAACAGTAAGCTAAATATGAAACGTATGCGAAATTATAAGTAAAGTAAAGTCAAAGTAAAGAGATTATTCAATATGAAATATGCAAACATCATCCATAATGCAATATGCTTACCCCTAAACCATATACAGATGAAATATATGCAAAAATGATATAATGTGAAATGTTCACACGTTCATTATCCTTTAGCTTTCTGTATGCGTACACATTTATTCCCCCCCCCCCTCCCAATTTTTTGTTCTTCTTTTATTCATTTTTTTTTTTTTTTGAGGGTATGTCTGTCTGCTTGTTTTTTTCTGTTTTTTTTTTCGTTTGTTTGTGTAGTTTGAGAGAGTATATGTCTATCCACTGCTTCTGCTGAAAGTGAAGGCATATGGGGAGTGGGGGGGGGGGAGGAAAGAGTAGGAACACTCCTGAAATAATCTTTGATCACGTTGCAAGGGCACAACATACAAGTATGGATACGTGCGTACATATGCATGGATACCCTTGCACCTTATATGCTCCTGCATGCACAATACATCAAACACACACACACACACACACACACACACACACACAGACAAACACACACACACACACACACACACACACACACACACACACACACACACACACACACACACACACACACACACACACACACACACAAACACACAAACACACACACAAACTACCTTATTTTCCTACACAAAATTTTGCAGAAATGCTGGGTTACCGGAACTGTGCTACAAATCTGGCAAAAGTCTATAGTTATACCAATCTTAAAAACAGGAAAATCGAAAACCGATAAAAACAGTTACAGACCTATTGCTTTGACGTCCCACACAAGCAAACTAATGGAAAGATTGGTCTTAAACAGACTTTTACACTACTGTGATAAAAATAACGTTATTCCGGTAAACCAGGCAGGTTTTAGAAAAGGAAGATCCGCAGTTGAGCACCTAGTTAAACTTACAACTCAGATCAAACAACAGTTTGCCCGCAGAAAAAGTGTTTTAGCTACTTTCTTTGATGTGAAAAAAGCTTACGATCAAGTTTGGCATAAACGTTTATTGTTCAAGCTAAAATCTGTTGGTTTATCGGGCAATATGTTCAATTACATTAAATCTTTTTTAGCTAATAGAACAATTCAGGCAAGAGTGGGAGCTAGTTATTCTTCTTCACGATGCCTCGACATGGGGATTCCACAAGGTTCAGTGATAGCACCTATTTTATTTAATATCCTTATACAGGATCTTCCTAAAGCTCTTTCAAATCGTGTTGTTTTAGTACAGTACGCTGATGATATATGCACTTGGATGAATATCACTTTAAAAAAGACAACTCCACAGAGAACGCGAAATTACATCAGGAAGTTGTATCAAATTGATCTTGATAATCTTGGAAACTATATGTTAGAAAAGGGGCTGTCGTTGTCAGCAGAAAAAACTAACATGATGCTGTTTGATCCTGGTGGTAACTCAAACAACTTGCCTACTTTCAAATTGCTTGGTGAAGTGTTAAATTACAAACAGGTCATAAAATTCCTGGGAGTTTACATCACGTCCAAATTAAGCTGGAATGTCCATTTTGATTATATTTTAACAAAAGCGCGAAAAATCTTAAATTTTCTAAAAATAATAAGCAAATTACCCTGGGGAATGGATACAAATGTACTGATTCATCTGTCAACAGCGCTGGTCAGGTCTAAATTATCCTACGCGCAAGAAGTTTTCTTCAATGCACCCAAATATTTACTAAAAAAGATTCAGAGCTTGGACTGCAAAAGTCTTAAAATTGCACTAGGTGTACCAACTCATGCTTCTACTCTGGAAACGTACAAAGTTGCTGGAATTCTACCTTTAAACAACCATCGTGAGTTAGCTACAGCAAAGTTTGCAATTAGAACTACTTCACAAGTGGATAATTTTGTGAGCAAAGAAATTAAGATCAGGTCTGATACTGACTTTCCAAAACGAGCAAAAAACATTTCATCACAAATTACAGCCGCAACTTACATATCTGGCCTGATCAAACAGTCCAACATAACAATGGATGAAATAGCCAAGAAACCAACGATAACGCCTATCCCTACATGGGAAATGCTAAAGGCCACATTTGATCTCAATTATGCAAAAGTTAAAAAAGATGATAATGTCAACATTACGCTATCCACAGCTTGTGAACACATCGATGAAAAGTACCGTTCCCACCTCCACATTTTTACCGATGGGTCAGTCTTAGCAAACCAGAGCGCTGGAGCAGCCTTTTATGTTCCAAAATTTAACATTAAAAAGTCTTTTTTCATTGGGGCAAATGTATCTATATATACAGCAGAATTGGTCGCTGTTGTTCAAGCGTTGCATTATTTAATAAGCCTTCGGCCTGTGTCATTCAAAGTAGTTCTCTTTGTTGATTCAAAATCTGTATTATATGCCTTACAGTCTTTTGATACAGACACAAGACCTGACTTAATTATTGAGGCAAATCATCTAATACATTGTTTAAAGATAAATGGTTCGGAAATCAATTTATGCTGGGTGCCTTCTCATGTTGGTCTTCATGGCAACAACGTAGTTGACAGAGCAGCTAAATCCGGTGCCCTCACGCATGCACTTCAGTGGTGAACGTCACTGCATGATGGAGTGAAAGAAACTTAAGCATTTTATCCTGACTGACTCAATGAACCTACTTTAAAAAGTACAAAATGGAGTAGGAACCCCAGACCTGCACAAAGCAATGACAATATCAATTTACAAAATCTCATGTGGATGTACTGCTCTGGACACGCTGGTGTTGAGTGAAATGAACGTGCTGACAAACTTCAAGGTAATGCCATTACAACAACAATTCTCCATCTCAGAAAGTGTGAATTCCTTAGACGCTTAAAATCGTACATTCACAAACAAAACGTAATTAATCATACCATCAAATCGTACCCAGAAGGGAATAGAGGAAGTGATCAGAAATCTACTATGAAAGGAAAAACCAAAAGCTATCTAGAATCAGACAAACATTGGTACCATCTCAACAGGACACTGCGCAGACTCCAACAGCGTGGACTGGGAGGTATATGGGCTTTTCCTGAAACAGAGAAAAAGGAAATGTGCAGAAAGGGGGGAGGGGGGGGGAGATAACTGGAGAACAGAGAAGGTTATCATACTGTTTGGGTATATGTGTTTGTGGTCTGTTTGTTGAATATTGTCTGTATGTCTGTAATTTGTTCATGATGCTTGTCTTCTGTGGGTTTTTTGTTTTGTTTTGTTTTGTTTTGTCTTCTTTTGAGTCTGCGTTAGTTAGTGAGTATGTGTGTATGTGTTTTCATTTTTGTATGTGTATGTATGTGTTTCCATTTTTTCTGTTTCTGGTTTGCTTTTTTTGTTTCGTTTTGTTTTGTTTTGGTTTGGTTAGGTTTGTCTTTTGTTTCGTTGTGCTGCTCTGTGATCTGTTTTCTTGGGTGATTCATTTCATTGTTGTTGGCCATCGCGATGTGTAAGTATGAGAATGTATGTATGTCTGGCGTGTGTGTGTGTGTGTGTGTGTATGTGTGTGTGTGTGTATGTGTGTGTGTGTGTCTGTGTGTCTGTGTGAGTGTGTGTTTGTGTTTGAGTGTGTGTGTGTGTGTGTGTGTGTGTGTGTGTGTGTGTGTGTGTGTGTGTGTGTGTGTGTGTGTGTGTGTATGTGTGTGTATGTACGTGTGTGTGTGTGTGAGAGTCTGTGTGAGTGTGTGTTTGTGTGTGAGTGTGTGTGTGTGTGTGAGTGTGTGTGTGTGTGTGTGTGTGTGTGTGTGTGTGTGTGTGTGTGTGTGTGTGTGTGTGTGTGTGTGTGTGTGTGTGTGTGGTAATGTCTATTCACTAAAGTGATTTTAGACCAAAAAAACAAAACAAAAAACCTAAGGAGAAAAGAGGAAACTTGGAAATGGTTAATCTTCAGGAAGAAGAAATGAACAAACAAAACAAACAAACAAAAAACAAACAAACAAACAAACAAAAACAACACTGTGCCGAAGACGAGAAAGAAAATTCGCAAATGACATTATCATAATTAACGATTGAAACAGTAAAATTAGCTAACCATAACATTGAACATGAGAAAAAACGGCGCATTAAAGATAATTCGCTATAGAACTTTTTGACAGGCTAACAAAAAATTCATATGTTAAGGATGGTGAGGCAAATATGTCAGAAACTGTCTTCGTTGATAGCGTAGGTATATGTCGTTTTACCCGAACGCATGAAAGAATATGACTATGAGTTATCTTCTTTCCACACAGACACACTACATTCCTGGTGTATTTTGGTTTGAATGCATCAAGTTTCCACCTATACATAAGGGATTGTATACTTTTGCTGGCAGGAAACTGCTTAGGTGTTTTGCTAATTTCAAAGTTCATGTAACATTTATCATACTTTTTCTGTTTATCTTGAAACTGCTTCCATACGTAGGTGTCCACTAAGGTATAACACTCATGCAAGGAGAGGGAAAGTTGTATATGATTTGAATCTGGTGAGCTCTTTGCCCTCCGTTTGGCAGCCCTATCAACCATATCATTGTAATGAAAAGAACTATGAGATGGTATCCAGCAGAAAGTAATATCAGTGCCTCTTTAGGATAAACTATTAATCAAGTGAATAATTTCCAATATCATTTCAGATCTTGTTTGTAATTTTGATAATTCAAGAGCTTGAAGTACAGATTTTGAATCAACGCAAAAAAGTATCTTGGGAATCGTCCTAGGAAGATTGATTATATAATTCAAAGCCATTAGGATTGAAAGTAGTTCTGCAGTAAAGACAGATTTATTATGTCCTATATAGAAAGATTTCTCAATTTTGAGAGCAGGTATTAAAAACGCTGAGCCTGCTTGCCTTTCAATTATTGATCCATCAGTATAAACTTTCAAGTGATCGGAATAAAAGTCTTCTATATGACTTTTAACTTGACTTGCCAGTAAGTTGATATTATCTTCTTTTTTTAAGTCAGTGTGGTGTATGTCAAATCGTGCTCTTTGGTACTGGTGAAAACGAAGGTCTTAAAGTTACAGGATCTGTTTCTAGATCAATTCCAGGGCCTTTCATAACATCAGCTGTAAATGTTGCAAGTGTGACCTGTGTGGCTATTGATTTAGCTCTTTTTGGAAAGTCGGTGTCTGATCTTACTTTTGTCTCTGTTTCGATGCTGTTTTCTATAGTATTGTTTCTTAACAAAAATTTAGTAGAAGCGACTTTCCTGTGTTCATCAAGCGGCAACCATTTGATTGCATTGTATGTGCGAAGGCAAGAGGCATGCATTGGAAGACCCAGCGCAAGTCTGAAACCTTTACAATCTATGCTCTGCAGTTTTGTTAGTATGTGCTTTGGTGCACTGAAGAAGATTTCTTGGGCATAAGTTAATTTAGATCTAATAAGCGATTTACAGAGATGAACAAGTGTTGATGTATCTTGTCCCCATATCTGTTTGCGAACTATTTTCAAGAAATTTAAACTTTTTTGAGCTTTTGTTAATAAGTATTCAATATACTTATTCCAAGATAATTTCGCTGTAAGAATTTAACCGACTCGTTATACTGAAGAAGAGTATCTCCCACTTTGAACGTGAGAACACTTGCTGGGTTAGCTCCACTGTTAAACAAAACTATCTGTGTTTTTTCCACGGATAGATGCAGTCCATTTTCTACCATATATCGTGCTATTTTGTCAAGCTCTAATTGGTAGTATTTACGTGTGTAATTAATATAGCGCAAAGGAGTTTTCTTTTTCATATTTACCTGCATCCACATGCATAAATCGTCAGCATATTGAGCTAAAGTTACATGTTTAGAAATTTTACTGGGTAAGTCATGCAATAATATCATGAAGAGAAGGGGAGCAATAACGGATCCCTGAGGGATGCCCATTTGAAGAAATCGTTTTGTGGAATACACATTTTCGATCCTCGTTTGAATTACACGGTCTTCTAAGAAGCATTTGACATAATCAAAAATGTGACCTGTTAGCCCAATTTGAGTAATAGTCGGGAGTGCCATACTTGGTCGTATGCTTTAGTTATATAAAAAAAATGTAGCTAAAACACATTGGCGTCTGGCAAATTGTTGTTTGATATTAGTGGTTAGCTTTGTTAGGAGTTCCACTGGTGACCTGCCTTTTCGAAATCCTGCCTGATTCACCGGTAATATGTTATTCTTTTCACAGTAGTGCATCAGTCTCTTTAAAATTATTTTCTCCATCAGTTTACATACGTGCGATGTTATTGCAATTGGCCTATAGTTTTTCAAGTCAGTATTACATTTACCTGCTTTTAGTACAGGAACCACTATTGATTGTTTCCAATAGTCAGGCAGTTTGCCGCTATTCCAGCATTTTTTGAACATATTATGTAGCAAGATTAAAATATTTTCTGGTAAATTTTTCAACATCTCATTGGAAATTGCATCAAATCCTACTGATGTCTTTTTATTTGGAATTGATTTAATGGCATCTATTAATTCTTGGAGCGTGATTGGTGTATTTACGTAGTGCGTATTATCTGGGACAGGATCCTTGTATGCGTCGGTCTTTTCTTCCTGTACCCTATAATTTCTACTAGAGGCAGAAAGTCCTTCTACTCGACAGACTTCAGCAAACATGCCTGCAAAAGCTTCTGCTTTCTCCTGTGAGCTAGGTAAAGGGTTGTTTTCTAGCTTTACTGGAATTGATGGCAACTTGATCCCATTTTTCATTGTTTTCAGTTTTTCCCAAATCTTTTGCATATCTTTATGGTCACTTACTTCGTATGTACAAAAAGATTTCCAATATTGTTCTTTAGCTTGTTCTATGACTCTATTACAGTTTATGTTGGCACTTTTCATTGCCATATGATTTTCAGGTGACATATTTGTTATATATTGTTTGTATTTTTCTTTCTTTTCGTTGACTGCCTTTTCACAATCTTTATTCCACCAGACTTTTCCATGATGTTTTCCTGTTTTCGACGCTTTAAGTTCTGTAATTGAAATTTTTACAGCCCTTAAGAGTGACTTACAGAAATCTGCGTACATATCGTTTAAGGTCGTTGTTTCAGACAGATCTGTTCTTGTATTTCGTAGGAAAGCTTTAAAACTGGCCCAGTCTGCGTATTTATAGTTAAACTTAGGTAAACTATCTTTTGGTATTGCTTCAAACTCAGTGAAAAGGTTAAGGGTAAGAAGTATGGGGATGTGATCTGATCCCAACAAGTCATCCTCTGTTTGCCATGTGGCATTTGGTGCTAGCGATGGTGAGATTAAGGTAAGATCGATAGCTGTGGGTCTGTGGGTTGGTATATCAGGGACACGGGTAACGTGTCCGTTGTTTAGTAAGTATAAATTGGAATCTATAATATTTTCAAGCAACCTGTTGCTAGTTATGATTTTACAATTCTTGTCCCAAAATGGGGCATGTGCATTAAAATCACCACCAACTATCCACTTGTCACGTTGGTCATGAAAATGTTTCAGCCACTCAGTATTCACAGAATCGGGACCTCTTGGTAGATAAACAGAGGCCAAATTCAGAGCAGGGCACCTTATGATGATGATGATGATGATGATGATGATGATGATGATGATGATATATGTATATATACCAGTCAGGTCGGATAGATGTATCCGCTACTGGTAACCTGGAACCCAGTACTACCTGTCACAGGGTCGAATTGCTGGTGACTAAACCAGCAACCCCACCAGTCCTCTCAGGAGGATGGTGAGGAGGGTGGCTAGAAACCCTGGTGGAAATAAATTAGATCTATCAAAGGGCGCCAGCTCTGGAGAGCTACCCGCGGCCATCTAGCTAAGGGAGTAAACCCTGACAGTAAATCCGGTGTGGGGCCCCTAAGGCGGTTGGATGGCAAACTTTGTCACTTTCCGGCAGCTCCTGCGGCCGCGTTGGCACCAAAACGTAACAGCCCTGCTGTTCCTTTGGATCTGTCAGCGAGGTGGAGAGGGGGAACAAGTTGCATGGGCAACAGCCTGTCTTCCATATTAACTGCCCAGGCTTACATCCGTCCATTCATCCACAAACACTCTGCACCTACGACCTGGAGAGGACACTCCAGCCTCGCTACTAACACTAGTGTCGGCACAACACGGGAAGCAACAAATACCGGTGATAAGTCATTGTTCAACTGGCGTAGAGCTGACGCCAGGGGTTGCTTTTGACGGTGGAAGAGACCTTCGTGTCTTACTGGACAGCTACCGCCCACCTAAGCTGGGCAGCCCCCAGCCAGTTAGGTGCTGTCCCGCCACGACCTGCCTTCTTCATTGGGTGCATGAAGATTAGGAGAAAATCTGACAAGCAGGTCGTTAATTACCGCACCAAACAAAAAGAAAAATTCAAATTCAAGAAACGGATCAGGAAAAGGATCAGCAGTGAAACTGGGCTGTTGGAATGTCCGAACAATGATGCCTGGGCTCTCCCAAGATCTGCAAGACTTCAACGACGCCAGAAAAACCGCCGTCATAAACAGCGAACTAAAGAGGCTCAATGTGGACATTGCCACTCTGCAGGAAACACGGCTGGCTGACTCAGGAACACTAAAGGAAAGGGACTACACCTTCTTCTGGCAAGGAAAGAGTTCTGATGCCCCAAGAGAGCACGGAGTAGGCTTTGCAGTAAGGAACAGCCTGCTGAACATGATTGAACCAGGCAGCGGCGGTTCAGAACGACTCTTGACTCTCCGCCTCAACACCACCGAAGGCTATGTCACTCTCATCAGCGTTTATGCCCCAACTCTGTCCGCCTCTCCAGACACCAAGGATGAGTTCTACGAAAATCTTGCATCAACCATAAGGAACATCCCAGGACAGAACAACTTGTTCTCCTGAGCGACTTCAACGCCAGAGTGGGTGCAGACAATGACTCATGGCCCTTCTGCCTCGGTTCCTTTGGAGTGGGGAAAATGAATGAGAATGGACAGCGACTGCTCGAGTTTTGCGCCTGCCATGAACTGTGCATCGCCAACTCCTTCTTCAAGACGAAGCCTCAGCACAAAGTCTCCTGGAGGCATCCCCGCTCAAAACATTGGCACCAACTGGATTTGATCCTAGTAAGACGTGCCGCTATCAAAAACGTTCTCCACACTCGCTCTTATCACAGCACAGACTGCGACACAGACCACTCTCTGGTATGTTGCAAGATCAGGCTACAACCAAAGAAGTTCCACTGCTCAAAGAAACAAGGGAACCCTCGCATTGACGTCAGCAAGATGTCTCAGCCAGATCTTGTAGAACAGTTCGCAGAGGCCTTTCAGAGAGAATACGATGCATTGCAGCCCAGAGACTCTGCCACTGAGAGATGGGAAACGCTACGAGACACCATGCACCGCATTGCTATGGCCACCTTTGGGAAGAAAACTGTGAAGTCCCACGACTGGTTTGAGGCCAAATCATCAGAGATGACTCCCACTGTTGAGGCCAAGCGTGCCGCACTCACCAAGTATAAGCGGTCACCCAGTGAGAAGAACCTGCAAATCCTCAGGGCTGCCAGAAGTAAGGTTCAGCTTAACGCCAGGCGCTGCGCAAACGAGTACTGGACAGAGCTCAGCGAAGAGATACAGAGTGCTGCTGAAAGAGGCAACATCCGAGGAATGTATGATGGCATCAAGAAGGCACTGGGACCAACACAGAGCAAGATCGCCCCCCTCAAATCCTCCACTGGGGAAGTAATCAGCAATCCTAGCCAACAGATGGAAAGATAGGTGGAACACTACTCCGACCTCTACTCCACACAGAACATGGTGTCCCCCTTAGCCCTCGATGCCATCAAGTGCATGCCGGTAATGGAAGAACTTGACGCAGAGCCAACTGCGGACGAACTCAGCAAGGCCATTGATAGCCTGGCATCAGGGAAGGTACCTGGCAACGACGGAATTCCCCCAGACCTCATCAAGCACTGCAAGACTTTCGGTCGTGTTGGAATGAGGGAGCTGTACCACAGGACATGAGGGACGTCAAGATCGTCACCCTGTACAAAAACAAGGGCGAAAGGAGCGACTGCAACAACTACAGAGGTATCTCGCTCCTCAGCATTGTTGGCAAAGTCTATGCTCGGGTCCTCCTAATCCGCCTGCAGAAACTGGCTGAACGCGTCTACCCGGAATCACAGTGTGGTTTTCGAGCAGAGAGATCCACGGTAGACATGGTCTTCTCCCTTCGCCAAATCCAGGAGAAGTGCAGAGAGCAGCGGATGCCTCTGTATGTGGCATTCATTGACCTCACCAAGGCCTTTGACCTAGTCAGCAGAGATGGCCTTTTCAGGGCTCTCCGAAAAATCGGCTGCCCCCCCAAACTGCACAGCTTAATTGAGTCCTTCCACTCAAACATGAAAGGGATGGTGCAGTTCAACGGAAACCTCTCCAAGCCCTTCGATGCACGCACGGTGTGAAACAAGGCTGCGTCCTGGCCCCAACCCTCTTTGGAATCTTCTTCGCTCTCCTCCTGAGGCATGCGTTCAGCACAGCGCAAGAAGGGATCCACCTGCGGACCAGATCAGATGACAGGCTCTTCAACCTCGCCCGCCTCAGAGCAAGGACAAAGGTCCGTGAAGCCCTCATCAGAGACATGCTATTTGCCGACGATGCCGCAGTTGTGACCCATACTCAGCGGGACTTGCAGTCACTAATGGACCGCTTCTCCCAGGCCTGCAAAGATTTTGGTCTGACCATCAGTCTTAAGAAGACAAACGTCCTGGGCCAAGACACGCCATCTCCACCAGCCATCACCATTGATGACTACGAGCTTGAAGCCATCCATCAATTCACATATCTTGGGTCCACCATCACCGATAACCTCTCCCTTGACACAGAGGTCGACAAGAGGATCGGGAAGGCAGCCACAACACTAGCCCGCCTCACACAAAGGGTGTGGACAAATCCCAAGCTGACCACAAAGACAAAGATGGCTGTATACAACGCCTGTGTCCTCAGCACCTTGCTGTATGGCAGCGAGGCGTGGACCACGCATACTCATCAAGAGAAAAGGCTCAATACCTTCCACCTGAGAAGCCTACGGCGCATACTTGGCATTTCCTGGCAAGACAAGGTGACCAACACCGAAGTCCTAACCTGCGCTGGCCTCCCAACCATGCATACCATGCTGAGACAGCGTCGGCTGCGCTGGTTGGGCCACGTTCGCCGCATGGAAGATGGTCGCATCCCAAAAGACATCCTTTATGGTGAGCTTGCCACAGGGCAGAGAAACATTGGCCGCCCACAGCTGAGATACAAAGACGTTTGCAAGCGTGACATGAAGGCGCTTGAGATCAACACTGAGTCCTGGGAGGACCTCGCAGACGACCGCAACAACTGGAGAACTACTTTCAAGAAACAGCTGCGGATTGGCGAGGACAAACTGTCAGCTGCTGCAGCAGAAAAGCGAGTTCGCAGAAAAGGGATGACAGCCAACAGACCAGCATCAGCATACATATGCGACCGCTGCGACAGAGACTGCCTCTCTCGCATTGGTCTGTGCAGTCACAGGCGACGCTGCTTGGACCAAGCAGACAGCCCATCTGGACATTAGAACGGATGTACTTTGTCCATGGTCAGTCATGACCGAAGGAGGCCTACTACTAACTAATATATGTATGTATGTATGTATATATATATGTTTAGTGGCAATCTGGTTTCATTGAATCCTTCTTTTCATATATTTATTTTCTTTGAATTTATGTTTATTTCTTTATTTAGTTATTTAGCTGAGTTTTTTTTTCAAAGATGAGATAACCAAATACACACATCATTACACCATAGCCAAGATTGTTCAAAATATAGACTGATACAAATATTAGTATAAGACATTCAACCCATAAGCTATGTAGGACCTCAGGACCTGGCCAGCTCATGAGTGCAGGCTTCAGGCTTGTGCTATAATAATTTTGGATCTTCTCCATTATATGGCACCACAAGCATTGGTGTATATGGAATTCATTCAAGGCGTGAAGATGTCATCCTGAGACACTGAAACTGTTCATATCAGAAGTTGATTTGGTTGTTGTGGTGTCTCTGGGGGACAGGAGAGAAGAGAACTCGTGACCTTTTTAGGGCGTTATGGATCTCTCACTTTCTAGGATGAGCGCTCCATCCATTACACTACACCACCCCTACCCCTTTAATCATGCATGTTTGTATCGATTGGCTATTACATAAGAATTTCTGTGGTGTGTGGTTGTATTGTTCGTGGGGGCTGTCATCATCATCCGCATGGAGTTGGCGATTATGGACTTCCATCTGTCTCTGTCTCTTGTTGCCTCAAGCATCTCTTCCACCCTCCCTGTCTTCAGCCACTCTGCAAGTCCGTCTAGTATCTTCTCCCTGGGTCTATCCGGTGCTCTCTTTCCCTCCAGCTTTCCCGTTGTGACCAAGTGTTCCAATTCCCCTTTCCTGGAGCACACACACACACACACGCACACATATACACACACGCGCGCATGTGCGCGCCCACACAGACATACACACATATATATGTATATGTATATGTATGTATGTATGTATGTATATACATATATATCTACGTGTGTATGTATGTGTGTGTGTGTGTGTGTGTGTGTGTGTGTGTGTGTGTGTGTGTACACAGACACAGAGAGGGGGGGGGACAGAGTGAGAGAGAGAGGCAGAGAGATAAAAAGGGAAGGGAGACAGAGACAGAGAGACAGACAGAGAGAAACAGACAGAGAGGGAGGGAGGGAGAGAGAGCGAGAGAGAGAGAAAGAAGGAGAGAGACAGACAGACAGACAGACAGACAGACAGACAGAAAGAGAGACAGACAGATAGACAGACAGGTGGACGGACAGACATCGAGAAATGAGGGAACTATAAACTACACATCTATAAAAGAACTCTGAAGTAAAACCCCGACATCAAACAATCAAACAGACTAAACAAAAACAAAAAACAAAAAACAAGCTTTCATGTAACACAACTAAAGACAACTGATTTTCCAACAGAACGTGTCTTGTGTTATGCCAACAAGACGCACAAAAATCGCCTGTCTAGTAGTAGGCCTCCTTCGGTCATGACTGACCATGGACAAAGTACATCCGTTCTAATGTCTAGATGGGCTGTCTGCTTGGTCCAAGCAGCGTCGCCTGTGACTGTACAGACCAATGCGAGAGAGGCAGTCTCTGTCGCAGCGGTCGCATGTGTATGCTGATGCTGGTCTGTTGGCTGTCATCCCTTTTCTGCGAACTCGCTTTTCTGCTGCAGCAGCTGACAGTTTGTCCTCACCAATCCGTAGCTGTTTCTTGAGAGTAGTTCTCCAGCTGTTGCGGTCGTCTGCGAGGTCCTCCCAGGACTCAGTGTTGATCTCAAGCGCCTTCATGTCACGCTTGCAAACGTCTTTGTATCTCAGCTGTGGGCGGCCAATGTTTCTCTGCCCTGTGGCAAGCTCACCATAAAGGATGTCTTTTGGGATGCGACCATCTTCCATGCGGCGAACGTGGCCCAACCAGCGCAGCCGACGCTGTCTCAGCATGGTATGCATGGTTGGGAGGCCAGCGCAGGTTAGGACTTCGGTGTTGGTCACCTTGTCTTGCCAGGAAATGCCAAGTATGCGCCGTAGGCTTCTCAGGTGGAAGGTATTGAGCCTTTTCTCTTGATGAGCATGCGTGGTCCACGCCTCGCTGCCATACAGCAAGGTGCTGAGGACACAGGCGTTGTATACAGCCATCTTTGTCTTTGTGGTCAGCTTGGGATTTGTCCACACCCTTTGTGTGAGGCGGGCTAGTGTTGTGGCTGCCTTCCCGATCCTCTTGTCGACCTCTGTGTCAAGAGAGAGGTTATCGGTGATGGTGGACCCAAGATATGTGAATTGATGGATGGCTTCAAGCTCGTAGTCATCAATGGTGATGGCTGGTGGAGATGGCGTGTCTTGGCCCAGGACGTTTGTCTTCTTAAGACTGATGGTCAGACCAAAATCTTTGCAGGCCTGGGAGAAGCGGTCCATTAGTGACTGCAAGTCCCGCTGAGTATGGGTCACAACTGCGGCATCGTCGGCAAATAGCATGTCTCTGATGAGGGCTTCACGGACCTTTGTCCTTGCTCTGAGGCGGGCGAGGTTGAAGAGCCTGCCATCTGATCTGGTCCGCAGGTGGATCCCTTCTTGCGCTGTGCTGAACGCATGCCTCAGGAAGACAGCGAAGAAGATTCCAAAGAGGGTTGGGGCCAGGACGCAGCCTTGTTTCACACTGCTGCGTACGTCGAAGGGCTTGGAGAGGTTTCCGTTGAACTGCACCATCCCTTTCGTGTTTGAGTGGAAGGACTCAATTATGCTGTGCAGTTTGGGGGGGCAGCCGATTTTTCGGAGAGCCCTGAAAAGGCCATCTCTGCTGACTAGGTCAAAGGCCTTGGTGAGGTCAATGAATGCCACATACAGAGGCATCCGCTGCTCTCTGCACTTCTCCTGGATTTGGCGAAGGGAGAAGACCATGTCTACCGTGGATCTCTCTGCTCGAAAACCACACTGTGATTCCGGGTAGACGCGTTCAGCCAATTTCTGCAGGCGGATTAGGAGGACCCGAGCATAGACTTTGCCAACAATGCTGAGGAGCGAGATACCTCTGTAGTTGTTGCAGTCGCTCCTTTCGCCCTTGTTTTTGTACAGGGTGACGATCTTGACGTCCCTCATGTCCTGTGGTACAGCTCCCTCATTCCAACACGACCGAAAGTCTTGCAGTGCTTGATGAGGTCTGGGGGAATTCCGTCGTTGCCAGGTACCTTCCCTGATGCCAGGCTATCAATGGCCTTGCTGAGTTCGTCCGCAGTTGGCTCTGCGTCAAGTTCTTCCATTACCGGCATGCACTTGATGGCATCAAGGGCTATGGGGGACACCATGTTCTGTGTGGAGTAGAGGTCGGAGTAGTGTTCCGCCCATCTTTCCATCTGTTGGCTAGGATTGCTGATTACTTCCCCAGTGGAGGATTTGAGGGGGCGATCTTGCTCTGTGTTGGTCCCAGTGCCTTCTTGATGCCATCATACATTCCTCGGATGTTGCCTCTTTCAGCAGCACTCTGTATCTCTTCGCTGAGCTCTGTCCAGTACTCGTTTGCGCAGCGCCTGGCGTTAAGCTGAACCTTACTTCTGGCAGCCCTGAGGATTTGCAGGTTCTTCTCACTGAGTGACCGCTTATACTTGGTGAGTGCGGCACGCTTGGCCTCAACAGTGGGAGTCATCTCTGATGATTTGGCCTCAAACCAGTCGTGGGACTTCACAGTTTTCTTCCCAAAGGTGGCCATAGCAATGCGGTGCATGGTGTCTCGTAGCGTTTCCCATCTCTCAGTGGCAGAGTCTCTGGGCTGCAATGCATCGTATTCTCTCTGAAAGGCCTCTGCGAACTGTTCTACAAGATCTGGCTGAGACATCTTGCTGACGTCAATGCGAGGGTTCCCTTGTTTCTTTGAGCAGTGGAACTTCTTTGGTTGTAGCCTGATCTTGCAACATACCAGAGAGTGGTCTGTGTCGCAGTCTGTGCTGTGATAAGAGCGAGTGTGGAGAACGTTTTTGATAGCGGCACGTCTTACTAGGATCAAATCCAGTTGGTGCCAATGTTTTGAGCGGGGATGCCTCCAGGAGACTTTGTGCTGAGGCTTCGTCTTGAAGAAGGAGTTGGCGATGCACAGTTCATGGCAGGCGCAAAACTCAAGCAGTCGCTGTCCATTCTCATTCATTTTCCCCACTCCAAAGGAACCGAGGCAGAAGGGCCATGAGTCATTGTCTGCACCCACTCTGGCGTTGAAGTCGCCCGGGAGAACAAGTTGTTCTGTCCTGGGGATGTTCCTTATGGTTGATGCAAGATTTTCGTAGAACTCGTCCTTGGTGTCTGGAGAGGCAGACAGAGTTGGGGCATAAACGCTGATGAGAGTGACATAGCCTTCGGTGGTGTTGAGGCGGAGAGTCAAGAGTCGTTCTGAACCGCCGCTGCCTGGTTCAATCATGTTCAGCAGGCTGTTCCTTACTGCAAAGCCTACTCCGTGCTCTCTTGGGGCATCAGAACTCTTTCCTTGCCAGAAGAAGGTGTAGTCCCTTTCCTTTAGTGTTCCTGAGTCAGCCAGCCGTGTTTCCTGCAGAGTGGCAATGTCCACATTGAGCCTCTTTAGTTCGCTGTTTATGACGGCGGTTTTTCTGGCGTCGCTGATGTCTTGCAGATCTTGGGAGAGCCCAGGCATCATTGTTCGGACATTCCAACAGCCCAGTTTCATTGCTGATCCTTTTCCTGATCCGTTTCTTGAATTTGAATTTTTCTTTTTGTTTGGTGCGGTAATTAACGACCTGCTTGTCAGATTTTCTCCTAATCTTCATGCACCCAATGAAGAAGGCAGGTCGTGGCGGGACAGCACCTAACTGGCTGGGGC
>JAPXFY010000147.1:55000-60000 GCA_030674185.1 Monoplex corrugatus | reverse complement strand
AATAAATATGCAGGTCATTCAATCGATACCAAAGCAAAGCAACTACAAGAGTAGTGTCCCTGGTAGGCCCCTATACTCTTTTGTATCTTCAGATAGAAACAAAAGATAGATAAATGAGTAGCAACAGGCTACTTTCTCTCTCTCGCGCGCACCCTAGTCGCTCAGTTGGTTTCAGCGTTGGATTCATACGCTAATGGTTGTGGGTTCGAATCCCGGGGTGTGCTGCATTAAAACTGGCCTTCTCACCGTCCCATCTTAACATCATTGTTGTTGTTGTTGTTCTGGTGGTTTCAGTATAGAATTAGATAAGTCCCCTCTCCCCCACTTCCCTGTGATGGTTATCCCCGTTGGCCATAGCACCTGAGGTGGGTGTTGACGTAAAAACTGAACCAAATCAATCAAAATCCTCTCTCTCTCTCTCTCCCTCTCTCTCTGTCTCTGTGCAGGAAGCTGGTGGATAGGGTGAGGGAGCAATAGGATTGTTTTTGCAGGAAGCTGGTGGATAGGGAGAGCGGGTAACAGTTAATTTTTTTGCAGGAAGCTGGTGGATAGGGTGAGGGAGCAAAAGTGTCAAGTTTTTGCAGTTGGTGGATAGGGTACGGGAATCAAATCCCACTTCTGACACATTTTTAAAAAAGCAGGCTGGCTGTCTCTTTTGACTGATCCGTGGATTCAAGATGTCATGTTCGGTAGTTAGTAAGCTCAAACCTAGCCTGCAACATAAAAGTTAGTGGTGTGTTCACTCACTGCCCATCCTTTTGCTTCGTTCTGGTGGTGTCACTGTTTCATAGTTCACGTTGACATCACGTGGGGATGCCGGGGGCTCTTTCAGTATACATGTAAATAGTATCCCCACCTTCTGGAAATTCTGTGCTAGGAATTTCATCTTTCCTGTCACTCTCTTTGTTTCTGCCTTGTTCCTTTACTTTCTGTCGTTTCTGCCTATCATATTCTGCCTTTGTGGCCCATTCAACTGTAGGGTATGTGTTCGATAAAGTCTTACGTACTTTTTCTTAGGATTCATAATTGGGTAGCCTGCATGTGTTAAATGCATTTTTGGCTCTAGGGAGATGAGATATGCGGAAGCAATTTTATGCAATTTAGGCCCGTTTTTCTATGTTTTGGTGACTTAGATATGCTTAAATTTGTATTCAGGTGTGTTTATTTTTACACCCCCTGTGTGATAAATTGGACAGAGTGCAGTGGTAAACGCCAGGGCGTGTCTTTAGATTACGTGCGCGAAAGCATTGATATGCGTGCTTAATTTTCTTTTCTTCTTTTTTCCTGTATACCAGGGACACTACTCTTGTAGTTGCTTTGCTTTGGTATCGATTGAATGACCTGCATATTTATTCAACATTTTTTGTTTGGGTAGGCCTAGCGTAAGCTGTGTTGGATTTGAGAAGTTTTATACAACATGGGAGAAAAAAAGAAGAAAAGAAGAAAAGTATTGTGTATGTTTTCAAACGGTTATAACCTGGATATGACTCTACGCAGTCGGCTGGGCTTCACAGTCATTAATTGAGCGACAGGTCTAGCCGATCAAAGACGCTATGTCTTCGCACCCGACCCCGTTCAAGCGATGCAGTCGTTTTGAAAGCGGAGTGCTCTCCCTTATCTCAACCGCGCCTCCTCCTATGAGACGTACACAACAATAGTTGCTTTCAAATTCTCTGCTCGTAATCTGGTTCTGCAAGTGAGCCGAACGTGGGTTGCGTTTTGGGCTTTGTGCTGTGTTACGACCAGGTGTGTAAGTATAATACAAAACATTGTTGGTTTTAAGTTGTGTTTGGATTCTTTGTGTCAATAAGTCGGAGAGTGTACCTACTAACATAAACATACGAGTACTCGGAATAGTAACCTACTTTTCATACACTGATACTGTGCGGGGTGTGCTGTGTTCAAACGCTCACGCTGCGGTGACGATCGAGGGGGCTGAAGCTGTAGGATACACTTAGTTAAACACTATGGTAGCAAGGGTAGGAGGAAGTCTGTGCGCGTTGTCGCTTGCCTTGTGTTGTGATAGTGGTGGTAGTGGTGTGTGTGTGTACTGTGTTTGTGTGTCAGTAGAATATCATAATTATGTACAGTACTGTAGGTGTAGCGGTGCGTGTGTTGATCTACATGTACTCTGTGTGTGTGTGTGTGTGTGTGTGTGTGTGTGTGTGTGTGTGTGTGCGCGCGCGCGCGCATGTGTGTAGAATATGCAGTGGTGCGTGTGTGTGCATCTACATATAGTATGTATATTGTGTGTGTGCGTGTGTGTGTGTATGTGTGTGTGCATGCATAGTGTGTGTATATATATATGCCATTTTTGTTTCTCTCTCTTTCTCTCTCTCTCTGTATGTGTGTGTGTATGCAAGCATGCTTGTTGAAGCTCTGGCAATGCACTATGGTAGCAAGGGTTGGAGAAAGTCTGTGCGCATTGCCGCTTGCCTTGAGTTGTGATAGTTATGGTGGTGGTGGTGGTGGTGGCGATATGTGTGTGTGTGTGTGTGTGTGTGTGTGTGTGTGTGTGTGTGTGTGTGTGTAGAATATGTAGTGGCTTGTGGTGTGTTTCTACATATGTAGTGTGTCTAGTCAAGTGTGTGTGTGTGCGTTCGTTCGTTCCTTGATTTAACGTCTTTTCACTATGAGTGATATTAGACGGATGTGTGAGTGGGTGTGTGAGGGTGTGTGTGTGTGTGTGAGTGTGTGTGTATGTGTGTGTATGTGTGTGTCTCTGTGTGTGTGAAGAGGGTGGTGGTGTATGTGTGTGTGGCCGTGTGTGTGTGTGAGTGTGTGTGTGAGAGTGTGCGTGTGTGAGTGGGTGTGTGAGGATGTGCGTGTGTGAGTGTGTATGTGTGTGTATGTGTATGTGTGTGTGTTTGTGTTTGTGTGTATGTCTCTGTGTTTGTGTGAGTGTCTGCGTGTGTGTTTTGTGTGTGTGTGTGTGTGTGTGTGTTCGTTCGTTCGTTGCTTGATTTAACGTCTTTTCACTATAAGTGATATTAGACGGGGAAAAATGGCATGGAGGATGAAATAAGGGGGGGGGGGGTGGAGGGGAGAGGGGAACAGAGTAAGGGACGTAAAAAAAATTAAAAGGAAGCGGCAAGGTCTTAAGAAAAAGGATGTGGATGAACAGAGAAATGAAACTAGAACAACGCTAACATCAATAATGTAAAAGAAAAATCGTCATAAAAACAAAACAAAACAAAAATAATCATAATTATAATAATAATCTTAAAGTAACGCATTAACAGGACTGTGAACCAATGATTCTGAAATTTTAACTAACAAAACTTGATCCGATACTACTTCTTTAAAATGCGTTTCAAGATAGTTTCCTTGTCTAAACGTCTTTGGTAAAAAGGAACGAAGCTTTCTGCAGTAAAACAAACAGTGATACAATGTGAATTGTTCGCCACAAATACATAAAACGTTGTTACAATATTTTGTTTTCAAAGCGTTCAGTTGAATGCGAAAATATGTCATAACAATTAATCTCAAATGATATAACGAGGAATACTGCAAATTTTTACAGATATTTTGAACTGAAAGTTTGATTCTTTTTTGAGACACAAATTTTTCATTTAAATGTTCATGAAATCGAATCCATGATGCTAATTCTAGCGAGTTGTAAGCTTCTTTTACCGAGGTGTTAACATGTAATTCTATGGAATTTTCAGAATGGAGGGCACCGGATTTAGCTGCTCTGTCAACTACGTTGTTGCCATGAAGACCAACATGAGAAGGCACCCAGCATAAATTGATTTCCGAACCATTTATCTTTAAACAATGTATTAGATGATTTGCCTCAATAATTAAGTCAGGTCTTGTGTCTGTATCAAAAGACTGTAAGGCATATAATACAGATTTTGAATCAACAAAGAGAACTACTTTGAATGACACAGGCCGAAGGCTTATTAAATAATGCAACGCTTGAACAACAGCGACCAATTCTGCTGTATATATAGATACATTTGCCCCAATGAAAAAAGACTTTTTAATGTTAAATTTTGGAATATAAAAGGCTGCTCCAGCGCTCTGGTTTGCTAAGACTGACCCATCGGTAAAAATGTGGAGGTGGGTACTGTACTTTTCATCGATGTGTTCACAAGCTGTGGATAGCGTAATGTTGACATTATCATCTTTTTTAACTTTTGCATAATCGAGATCAAATGTGGCATTTAGCATTTCCCATGTAGGGATAGGCGTTATCGTTGGTTTCTCAGCAATTTCATCCATTGTTATGTTGGACTGTTTGATCAGGCCAGATATGTAAGTTGCGGCTGTAATTTGTGATGAAATGTTTTTTGCTCGTTTTGGAAAGTCAGTATCAGACCTGATCTTAATTTCTTTGCTCACAAAATTATCCACTTGTGAAGTAGTTCTAATTGCAAACTTTGCTGTAGCTAACTCACGATGGTTGTTTAAAGGTAGAATTCCAGCAACTTTGTACGTTTCCAGAGTAGAAGCATGAGTTGGTACACCTAGTGCAATTTTAAGACTTTTGCAGTCCAAGCTCTGAATCTTTTTTAGTAAATATTTGGGTGCATTGAAGAAAACTTCTTGTGCGTAGGATAATTTAGACCTGACCAGCGCTGTTGACAGATGAATCAGTACATTTGTATCCATTCCCCAGGGTAATTTGCTTAGTATCTTTAGAAAATTTAAGGTTTTTCGCGCTTTTGTTAAAATATAATCAAAATGGACATTCCAGCTCAATTTGGACGTGATGTAAACTCCCAGGAATTTTACGACCTGTTTGTAATTTAACACTTCACCAAGCAATTTGAAAATAGGCAAGTTATTTGAGTTACCACCAGGATCAAACAGCATCATGTTAGTTTTTTCTGCTGACAACGACAGCCCATTTTCTAACATATAGTTTCCAAGATTATCAAGATCAATTTGATACAACTTCCTGATGTAATTTCGCGTTCTCTGTGGAGTTGTCTTTTTTAAAGTGTGTGTGCGTGTGTGTGTGTGTGTGTGCGTGTGTGTGTGTGTGTGTGTGT
>JAPXFY010000147.1:12500-52500 GCA_030674185.1 Monoplex corrugatus | reverse complement strand
ACGGCAAAATATAAAAAAAAGAAAAGACAAAGAAGCGGGGGAGGAGAGGGGTAAATTAGGATGGGGATGGAGGGGACATCAGTACTTCATGAAATCTTTACTGGTTTTCTGCAAGCAGAGGGCAGCCACCATGATATGCAGGTGACACCACCAGCATGAGTTCAGAGAGCAGAAAACGAAGTTTGTGTGTTTCACTCTTCATTCCCCAAATTCTACGTTTCAATTTGTTAACTGTTGCATGCGTTTCTTCACCCCCCTGTTCTCCGTGCTGAGCCAGTCTAAATCTGTGTGTCTGAATAAAGGGGATGCAGTGGCATTCCAACAGGTGTATTGGAATGACTCTTGTCTGTCTAAAGTGTGTATGAAAGAAAGACATGTAGGCAGTGATACGAGCTGATTTCTAGCTCATCTATGTCTGTCTGGGGCATTGGCCGTTGGTGTAAAATTTTGTCATGTAGGCCTACTTGTGAGAAAAGTGTATCCAGCTGTCTATATTTCTCACAAACGTCCCTGCTCTCTGATATCAGCACTTTGGTGGCATCATTTTCAGTGATGTTCTCTAACATTTCTTCTGATCTTTTCGGCTGCATTTTTTAAAACAGCATTTTTTCAAGCTTCGGAATATTTTTTGCAGTGAGTCAATGTATGATGGCAATTACTGCACATACCTTTCGGATGCTTGCTTTCCAAATCCCAGCTGACGTCTATGTCATGAAGTAGAGATAAATCCCCAGCGTCATTGGCACACAGTTTCACCTTAAATTGTTTGTCTTTCACTTGTCTTTTCACTCTTTCACCACACAGTCGACACAAACAATTCAAACGGTCGATATGCTCGTAAGAATGAGTGAGCATCGTCTCCATGATAACAAAATCAAAGAAAACACTTAGCACAGAAATACAAACAAATCACACGGTACAAATTCTGTCCCTTTCAAATAATAACCACAGAAACTGATCTACACACTTTTCCCTACAAGCTATGCTTAACGGTCATTCAGACAGAAAGAGCACAATTGAAACAAGAGCAGTTAAAGTGGTGGGAAAAATTCTGGCACCAAGCTCAATTCTAGTGAGAACAAAGAAGGAATGCGGAAGGCCTGCAGGGGCTAGGGAACGTGAGAAATGGGGTCAGAGGCCAAGCGGGGTTCAGCCAGTGCTATCAAGATGCTGGCGGCGCACCTTACTAAATAGGAGGGAAAAGGGCCGATTCGCCTGCCGTGCACACTGTCTCTCACACAC
This sequence comes from Monoplex corrugatus, assembly GCA_030674185.1. NCBI lineage: Eukaryota > Metazoa > Mollusca > Gastropoda > Littorinimorpha > Ranellidae > Monoplex > Monoplex corrugatus. Next base: position 51,258 of record JAPXFY010000147.1, on the reverse strand, counting down.
ACACACACGCACACAACACGCGTGCGCGCGCACACACACACACACTGTCTCTCTCTCACACACACACACACACATATACACACACACACACACACACACATACACACACACACACCACACACACACACACACACACACATATGGTTGACAGTACAGCAAGCTGGTCGACTGACGAGTTTGCACAACAGTGAACATGCCTGTATATTACACCATCACAATATTAGTAAAGAATTGATATGATCAGAAAACACCCTACTGCTCATTAACCCTTTGATGACTGCATCCTGCATTGTCAACCTACTGCTCATTAACCCTTTGATGACTGCATCCTGCCTTGTCAACCATGCTAGTAAAGCATAAACTTAACCCTTTGACTCCCTTCTTGCAGGAAGCTGGTGGATAGGGTGAGGAAGTCAATGGGTTAAGTTCTTGCAGTTGGTGGAAGGTGTGGGAGTCAAAGGGTTAATAGTACAGAATTGAAGTGACCAGAACACACCTTATAATTGTGATAGTGCAAGTGGTTAAGGGGGGGTAAGTGAGGGTGATGATGATATTGATGAATCGCAGCGCCAGGTGAGATGGATGAGTGGGTTAAGGGGTTTGGTGATGATTGCTGTGGTGGTCCTTTGAATCCAGAGCAGAAAGGGAAGTCTCTCAATCAAAAGACAAGTCCTCGTTTCGCTACTTGACTCTTTATTATTGAGAAAAGAAGACGAGGAAGGAGACAGGTAAGAAGGAGTCAAAGAAGACATCAAAGACGACGACGTCAAAGAAGACAGTGCCTGTAAGACACAAAATAGGTTTCATAAATACAATGACAAAGTACACATTTTGTGAAATAACAATGTCAATGTACAAGAGTGAACTACTACATTCTAACAGAAGATGTCTACATTTACAAACAAAAGCACTAGCATTTGTAAACATGTAACAAATAATTGATAACAAAATGTTGTGTAAAGAGGTACTACATTATACCAAAATATGTGGTGTCAATATTTACACTCTAAAGCACTAGCACTTGTAAACATGGAACAAATAATTGGTGACAAAACATTGAGTAACCCTTTGATAAGTTGAGGGTAAACTACCATACTGCTTGTTCGATAGCCTTAGCATAGAGCAGACTTTCAATAATGTACTGGCAAAATAATGCACAGTCATATTAAGCTGTTCGGCCACCATGGGCTGAGTTAGTTGTAACATAACATCTGAGTGGGCAGCTATTGGACAGTTAATATTCAGTGGTGACGACAAACATAGTATTTGACTATGGCAGCTGCCGTCACAAACAGTAGGTCTACCTTACTGAATAGCAGTCAACACACTTGGGTCATCCATTAAATATTTGCTCCATGTAGTTATGTGTAATTCTATGTCTAGTGCTAGAGATAGTGATGACAAAATAGCATAGCATATTACTAGTTAACCTATGTCATCAAAGCAACATTTTATAATGATTAGTGGTGCTGAGCAGACAAGGGATACAACAATTGGATCAATTCGCCGAGCACATGTTTCATCAACTACCATTATGTACACACATACAACATTATCAAGTATAAAATAGTGCACAATAATGCATTGCATCCTGGTAGCTTTCAGACAGTTAATTTTCAGTGGTGATGACATAGTAGGCCTATTTGACAATGAGAACTATGTCATCACAAACAGCACCTAATCAAATAGCAGTCAGCAGTGTTGAGAGAACAACACACTTGAGTAATCTTTTACCCATTATCTCTATGTGATTAAGTATAATTCTAGATCAAGTGCTAGAGACAATGATAACAAAATAGTATAGCATATTACTATTAAACCATGTCATCAAAACAACACTCTATACATGATTATCAGTGGTGCTGATCAGATAAGGGATACACTAAACAGATCAATTAGCTGAGCACGTGTTTCATCAGTCATCATGTCAGTATGTACAAATACAACCTTGTCAAGTATAAAATACTCTTCCTCTGCACAACAATGCCTTGTATCTTGGCTTTTGGCAGAATATGGTTGTCAATAGTCCTACAATAGCCACATGAAAATAGGGGCTAAATCTATAGTGGTTATTACATTTAAACCTCAGTTCCATCTTCACGATGGTGGCCGCCACGCTAAGTGCTACAGATCTTGTGAGATAGCACATCGTTTAGATCAAAACATACTTTCTTGCTGTGCGAATTCTGCAAATCTAGCGCGTTACTCAATAGACTCGAGCTAGAATCTAAAGAAATAAGAGACACTAAAGTCTAAGCTTACTGCAAATGACAAATTATAATAAAGTGATAAGAATCCAGAACTTACTACAGTAATGCCGTGAAGATGATCACCTGCTGTGAGATCAAGAGTGGTGGCAGGAAAGGGCACCTCTGGTAATACTGAGAGTGGCGGTGGAAAAGCACACGCTATGATGCGCCTTGTTAATTTGTACTCTGGGAACAGAGCATGATGGTCATATTTTCAAATCTCAAACCTTTCAGATGGCAAGGTCTGATTGGTTGTTCTCACCTAATTAATCAGTCAACACTTAGTGTGTAGTTTTAACGCAGCGCGTCGGTACACACAAGTGAGACGCTGGTCATTGTCCGGCAGTTTCGCGAGTGGGTATGTGCTCGCTATCGAGCCACAAATACCCAAGGCGGTTGAGACAGACGCGCCCTGCGGTCATTGTCTGAGTGTTCCCGCCGGCAATTACAAGGCGATTGTTCTATAATGCTACAGTAAAGGCAGCATAAATTAGTGACGGCCCCCTCTACGTTCTGTAAAACTACAACATAAAACTGACTGGAGATGACGACAAAATCTTGTCATAGGCCTGCTTTAGAGTACATGTACACATTGTAGATCTGCTAATTGTTTAGCAGTGTGTTATCTACAATGTGTATGCGTCATGTACTGGTTAGATCTTTGGAATGATTAATGCATAGCTATGGATAGGCAGAGGCTGTGAAATACCAGTATAATTAGGCCAAGAGAATGCAAGGCGTTTTTGATCTAGGCAAGCACACTACACGGTGTTGCCTTTGAGCGTTGTAGGTAAATGAGGAAAGATCGTAACAGAGCAAGGCACTCTGTTACATAATGTATTTGTAATACAGAATTAAAGTGACCAAAATGCACTGTATAGTTCATTAGTAGCACAGAATTGAAGGCAGATAGCACCACATTGAGACAAATTGATAAGTTTAAATATCTGGGAGCATCATCTCACCAGATGACAGATACACATTAGAAATAGCCCACAGGATCGGCCAGGCTAAAACAGCATTCAAGAACATGAAAAACTTTGGCAGCACCTTCCTGGTTAAAGCAGACAGAAAAAGAAAGTAAGTAATGCATTATTCGTGTTTCAGAGGCTTTTGTGTTGAACTATGGCAGTAATACATTATTTGTGCTTCAGAGGCTCTTGTGTTGAACTATGGTTCTTTCCTGATCAAGCAAACAGAAAAAGAAAATAAATAATGCATTATATTTGTGTTTCAGAGGCTTTTGTGTTGAACTATGGTTCTTTCCTGATCAAGCAAACAGAAAAAGAAAATAAATAATGCATTATATTTGTGTTTCAGAGGCTCTTGTGTTGAACTATGGTTCTTTCCTGATCAAGCAAACAGAAAAAGAAAATAAATAATGCATTATATTTGTGTTTCAGAGGCTCTTGTGTTGAACTATGGTTCTTTCCTGATCAAGCAAACAGAAAAAGAAAATAAATAATGCATTATATTTGTGTTTCAGAGGCTCTTGTGTTGAACTATGGCCGCAGCAACTCCAGTGGTTGTCGGGGTAGATGTTGGCGGCACAAACACTGATGCTGTTGTTGTGAGCAAGGTGAAAGGTCAGGGTCATCAGATCCTGGCTGAAGATAAACATTTAACCACCAGTGATGTCACAAAAGGTCAGTGGTAATCAACTCTTTGTCTGTCGCATTTGTATGTTATTTAGTTTAAATTATTTTGTTATATTATGTTATGGTATTTTGTTTTATTGTATTTTGATTTAATTTGCAACATGTTTTTTTTATTTTCTAGGGGTTTTGTGTTTGTTTTGAAATGTTTTGTTTGTTTGATTTTGTTTTGTTTTAGTTTAGTTGCTTGATTGTTCGTTCTTTCTTTAATTTAACGTCTTTTCACTATAAGTGCTTGATTGTGTGTGTGTGTGTGTGTGTGTGTGTGTGTGTGTGTGTGTGTGTGTGTGTGTGTGTGTGTGTGTGTGTGTGTGTGTGTGTGTGTGACTTGCATAGAACAGGGTCCAAAACAGAGCCCTGTGGGATATCATATTTTAGTGAAGATGAAGCTGACATAATGTCATTGGTGACAACAGGCTGAACAGCTCAAGAACAGTTTCAAATGCGGATGACAATCATGAGATCATGGTGTTATGGTCAGTTGTGTCAAAGTGTCAAATGCTGTTGAAAGATCTTGTAGTGATAGAATGGACACTTTTCTGTTTCAGAAGCCTGCAAAAGATGCAAACTCAAGAACAGTTTCATGCAGCTAAATACAGATGAGAATCGTGAGATCTTGATGTCGTGGTCAGTTGTGTCAGTGTCAAATGCTGTTGAAAGATTTTGTAGTGATAAAATGGACACATTTCCATTTCAGAAGCTTACAAAAGATACTAACAACTTTCAGCGAAGCAGTTTCTGTACTGTGGGCTGTAGAATAGGCTGAATGAAAAGGTTCTGAGAAGTTACTGATTTTTAGATGACTCATCAGATGTGAGAAGAATATACACACAAGGACCTTGGACAAAAAGGAAGACTGAAAACAGTCCAATAATTTGTTTCTTATTTTAGATAATGGGGACAAGGATGTAGATTGGACCTTTTCAGCAGGGGGTCGACTATGGCATGTTTAAAGCCGTGTGACACAACTCCTGTTTGCAAAGAAATGTTAATACTTTCAGATACAACTGTAGGAATTTCTTTCAGTACAGTCAAAAACCCAGGTGTGGATGCCGGGGGCTCTTCAGTATAAATAATATCCCCACTTTCTGGAAATTCTGTGCTAGAAATTTCCGCCTTTCTGTCACTTTCTTTGTTTCTGCCTTGTTCCTTTGCTTTCTGTCATTTCTTTTTATCTTCTACCTTGCTGGTCCATTCACCTGTATGTGTTTGATAAAGTCTTAATACTTTCTCCTGGGATTGATAATTGGGTACATGTATTAAGTGCATTTTTGGCTCTAGGGAAATGTGATATGCAGAAGCAATGTTTGGTAATTTAGGCCCGTTTTTTTTTTATACGTGTTTTGGTGTCTGTAGTTGTGTTTAAATTTGTATTGAGGTATGTTTTTTAAATCTCCTGTGTAATAAATTGGATGGAGTGGTCAACACCAGGGGCATCTCCTTGTGTCATGTGCGCAAATGCATTGATAAGCGTACTTAATTTTCTTTTCCTTTTTTTCCTGTTGAAGTATTGCATGTTTTGAAATGGTTAAAGCACTGATACAGCTCTACGCATTGCGCTGGTCTTTAAACAGAAATAACAATAACAGTACTGGCAAAAAGAAGGCTTAACCCTTTGCCACCTGCACCCTATCTACCAACTGCAAAAACTTAACCCTTTGACTCCCTCACCCTATCCACCAGCTTCCTGCAGGAAGCTGGTGGATAGGGTGAGGGAGTCAAAGGGTTAAGTTTTTGCTCTTCCAGCATGGTTGACAAAGAAGGATGATGTTGGACAGGCTGCAGGAGTCAAAGGGTTAAGGGATTGTGTCAAGACTGCAGGATTGTGTGGGTATTACAAAGGTAACTTTTTCATTTGATCTGGACTGATAGGTTGAAATGATGTAATTTTAATGGTTGTAGGTGAAAGGGACAAGACACTGTAGGACCAGAGTTAGAGGTGAAATGTCTGCCTTTTTGTTCAATTTGTTTTTCTCAGATGAACTTGCTGAATTTGTCAGGAAGGCATTTAGGAGGAACATTCTTTGGAAGGACAATTTTAGAAGTTGAAGCTATCATTTGGAAAAGGATTTTGGAAGAATATGACCCATTGTTAAATAGCGTTTTGGGACATTACGTTTTGTTTGGATCCCAGTATAATTTACAAGCCTCTTAGATGTTCGCTTAAAAGGGGAATTTAGTTTTTAATCATCTATTGGATTGATGGATTGATTGATTGATTGATTGATTGAATGATTGATTGATGATCCTTCATTGTGAATTTTCTTACAGGTGTCCGCAACGCTGTACTGTCTGTTCTTCGACAAGCCAGAAAGCAGCATGGGGAGATCATCGTGACACAGATCAACATTGGGACCACGCATTTCGTCAATGCTGTGATACAGTGCAAACACCTCAGTCGTGTTTCTGTCATCCGACTCTGTGGCCCTGCCTCCCACTCTCTTCCACCATTTTCTGATTTCCCGCCAAATCTGAAAGACGCGATTTGTGAGTCAGTCCATTTGGTGAATGGGGGTTACAGGGTGGATGGACGAGAGATTGAGAGTATTGATGAAGAAGAGGTCAAGGCTGTTGTGGAAGAGGTCAAAGGGAAAGGAGTCAAGGGACTTGTCGTCTGTGGCATCTTCTCACCTACGAGGACGGATCATGAAGAGCAGGTTTGTTGGCCTAAAATATTGTTGTTCTTTTTTTTTTTTCTTTTTAGAATCATCGCACTTAGGTAATTTCCTTTGCCATTTTCTTTCTTTCTTTCTTTATTTTGTGTGTGTGTGTGGTAGGCTCATCATACTTAGTTTCTTTTTTGTCCATCCTTTTTTGTTTTTATAGTATCATCGCGCAGGATCATTGCACTTGTATTGTGTTGTGTTGTGTTGTATTGTATTGTATTGTATTGTACAGTTTTAATACTTTGTGTTGTATTAAATGCTTTGTATGATATTATAGCAATGCTTCTGTACTCTCTATTGTACTGCTTCAGATCTGCACTACCCACAAACGACACATTCAACAACTGGACCAATTTCATCAAAGATGTGTGCACAAAATCTGCAACTTCACATGGCAAGGTCAAGCATCCAGCCATCAAGTTCTGGAAAACGTTTAGTTAGCAAATCATGGAGTGTTTGTTCATCAAATGCCAGCTTTGTTGGATGGAACACATTGTCTGTATGGAAGACAACCATGTCCCAGCGATGCTTCTGTACCAAACTGGAACATGGACAGTGTAATCAGGAAAGATCACTAAAGCTATAAAAGGATACATACTCTTAACCTCTGCCCTGCTTACACCGTGTCTACTATGGGGCCGTTTTGACAAGTCTGTATGCCCACGACCGTGTGTGCCACGGAAATTTTCAAATTTTCGTCAAAAGAAATTTTGCGGGGGGGGGGGGGTGGGGGGGGGGGGGAGAGGATGGGAAATAACATTAGAAACTAGGCCAACCTCTTGTGGAGATGTCAGAGTGCAGTTTTTTTCCCTTTGACTGTTCGGAGAATTGAAAATTAGTCTGATTAGCATTGGAAAGCAACGAACCCTTCAGCTTAATGACGACAAAACAGAAGCTATCCTCATTGGCACCCGTCAGAAACTTTCTCAGCTGCCTCCTCTTTCTCTCCCATTATGTAACACATCAGTCCCAATTTCTGATTCAGCTAAAAACCTTGGTGTCTGCATTGACTCTACCCTCTCCATGAACAACTTTGTTTCTCAAACTGCCAGATCCTGCTACTATCATCTCCATCGTATAAAGCTGATCAGGAAGTATCTCTCTGTCGAAACAACTGCAAAACTCGTTCTCTCCTTCATAATGTCTCGCATTGACTATTGCAATTCACTCCTGTCTGGTCTTCCTGCCTCCACCATTCACATCCTACAGCGCATTCAAAACAACGCTGCACGCCTTGTACTCAAAAAGAAAAAAGCTGACCACATATCTCCTCTCCTGGCACAACTTCACTGGCTCCCTGTATCAAAGCGCATACAGTACAAACTAGACACCATGTGCTACAAAAGCCTCAATAACGCAGCCCCCGATTACCTGTCAAGCCTACTTGAGATCTATGTTCCCTCACGTACCCTCCGCTCTGCCTCTGATCCTCTGACTCTTCGCTTTCCACGCACTAAGCTCAATACCTATGGTCCACGAGCCTTCTCTGTTTCTGGTCCACTCTCCTGGAACAAACTTCCTCTCTCAGTCCGTCAGCAACCTACTTTTGTCTCCTTCAAGTCCGCTCTCAAAACTCACCTTTTCTCTCCTGCATAAAATCCTAACCTCACTCAACCCTCCCCTCTGCAGCCTGTCTCCGCTCGGAGGGAATCACATGGTTATAATATATAATTGTATGCTATGCTCTCTATAATTTTCCATTGCTTTTATTCTTGCTTTTATTGCTTTTATTCTTTCTCCCCATTTATAGCCATGCGTGTGTGTGTGTGTGTGTGTGTGTGTGTCTGTATGTGTGCGTGCGTGTGTGTGCGAGCGTGCGTGCCTGCGTGTGTGTCTGCTTCAGCGCTTAGATTTGATTTTATCAAGATTTTGCGCTATATAAATATTGTAATTATTATTATTATTAATTATGAACCCGATAATGCGATTCGAGATGGCAGAACAACTGCCTGTTCTGTCTCTCCTCCACTGTGCTACACTGTTGCATAGAAAAACATTCACAGAGAGTAAGAAAACTTTTTAACTTGATGTTTATTATATATATAATACAAAAACCAAAGTTTGTTCTGTTTTGTGTGGTCTTATGTGCTACTGAGTGTGTATGTATGTTCCGAAAGCATTTTTTTTTAGAAAAAGGCTCATTATATTAGCTGTAATCATACTAATTTTTAACCAGATCAAATAACTATGACATCAAACCATAGCCACGGGTATAAGAAAAAAAAACATGCCAAAAACTGAAAAGGTATTTTACGAAATGAATGAGCAGTGAACAAATTAGTGAATGTACTGAAAAAAGCAAGATTTCGTCCCGGCAGACAGCAACGCAAAAGGCCACAAATACTGTCGCAGGGAAGGGGTTAAGACTAACCTCATCAGTAGTGGCATCAACATCACCATCTGGAATAATATTGCCCACAACTGAATGAGTTGGCTACAACAGTGTGTGCAGGATACAACCACATATGAACAGCACAGAACGGCGGCTATTCACCAACAAAGGGACAGACAGGACAGCAAAACCCAAGGCTCCAGGACTTCTTCCCATGCAGTGCCAGTGGAAAAACATGTGCTTCCAGGATTGGGATTGTGTTCCACATGAAGACCCACACTAAGCAATAAGGACCAGTTTGTCAGCTTATCCGTCGGATTAATGGGAGAGTCCATCCATAATGTTGTGCTACATTGCTTCAAGTTGAATCACATCGTATTGCATCCTGTCATAGTGTATCACATCAAACACATTGTATCATAGAGTACTGAATTGTATTGTTGTATTTGTATAATTGTATTGTTGTCTTTGAAGTTTATTGTTTTGTATTGCCTTGCGTAATTGATCTCCTTATTTACAGGTGGAAAAGCTCATCAGCAAAGTGTACCCTGAAGCCAGTGTTACGTTGTCGCACACCATTGGTCATATTGGTGTGCTGGAGCGGGAGAATGCAGCCATCCTTAACGAGGCCATGAAGGATCTTTGTGCTAGAACTGTGTCAGGCTTCCGGCAAGCCCTGCAGGACATTGGTCTGCACTGCCCTATGTTTCTGACTCAGAATGACGGCACGGTCATCAGTGAGCAGCAAGCTATGGACACCCCTGTCTTTGTCTTTGCTTCCGGTCAGTTCACTTTTACTTCTGTTTATTGTATATGTATTTTTTTTTATAAGGATCATTGCACTCAGGGATGTTATCTTTGTGCTCACCTTTTTTTTGTTTTTGTTTTTTGTCATCCCATTTTCTACGCCACCTTAAGGCCACAGAACCTGGCACAGTTTTTTTTTCACAGTGCGATGATGATGATGTCGATGAGGATGATAATTATGATGCTATGGAGTTCCATCTAGGATTTAGATTGCGTGACAGGGCTGTACTCTACGCTTACTATCATTGCATATCCTGGCGTCAACCAGGCCTGAGAGATACAGACACTTGCGGTGCTGGTCAGAAGATTTGAGCAACACCCTCAATGATGCATCCGTGAAGTGGATGACACTCAGCTGTGTGGTCCCAGTCTTTCCAGTGATCCCATAGAACGCCCGACTCTGGGTAGGAGCCGGTTAGAGCCAAAAAATCCCGCAATGATATAGTTTTTAAAGGGACTGATGGGGATTCAAACCCATAACCTTCCAGTCGGCAGTCTGTTGCGTTAACCACTCCACCATGACGACTTGTTATTGTATATATACTTGATGCTTTATATATGGGCACTTTTAACCCCCGTGGGGATGACGGGGGCTCTTTCACTATAAATTGTATCCCCACTTTCTGGAAGTTCTGTGCTAAAAATTTCCTCTTTTCTGTCACTCTCTTTCTTTCTTCCTCCTTTGCTTTTTGTCATTTCTTCCTATCATTTTCTGCCTTGCTGGTCCGTTCACCTGTATGTGTTCGATAAAGTCTTATGTACTTTCTCTTAGGATTAATAATTAGGTACATGTATCAAGTGCATTTTTGGCTCTAGGGAAATGAGATCTATGAAAGCAGTTTTAGGTAATTTATGCCTGTTTTTATATATATATATATATGTTTTAGATTCCTTTTCTTACATTGGACACAGCAGCAGGGAAGTTTCAGTCTTTTTCTCAAAATTTTGTATCTGGTGTTTGTTTGTTTGTAATCTTACGCTTGACAAAGGCCAGTTGGCCGAAAATTTGGGCCTGTCTTGTCTTGTATTATATATGCGTTCGTATTCTTCTGTCATGTTTTTTCTGGTTAGAGTCTTTAGTTATGAAATTTGTATTCAGGTATATTTTTCAAATCCCATGTGTGATAAATTAGATGGAGTGGTCAACAACAGGGGCATCTCCTTAGATTATATGCATGAATGCATTGTTATGCAGACTTAATTTTCTTTTCCTTTTTTTTTTTTTCCTGTTGAAGTATTGTGTGTGTGTGAAATGGTTATAGCCCTGATGTAGTTGGGTGGGCTTTAAACAAAAATGACATGAACAATATGGGCACTTTTTATATCTATTTATAATGCAATTATTGCTTTATACTGGGCATTCCTCACATCTATCAGTAATATAATTGATGCTTTGTATTAAGACACCCCAGAGATCTATCAGTAATATAATTGATGGTTTATATTAGGACACCCCTTTGATCTATCTGTAATATAATTGGTGCTGTATATAAGGACATCCCTTAGATCTATCTGAAATATACAGGGCTTAAAATGCTCCGCGTCTGGGCGGAATTCCGCAATTTCGGTTTGTCAAAAAAAACAAAAAAAACGAAAGGAGCAAGGTATCCGTGATCGGCTTGCAAGCGTTCATAGCAACGGCGTGCAAGTTATGGCCCCTGATTTTTCTTGGAAGAAGTTTCCGGTCGGACTTGTTGGAAAAAACAAAATATATCTTCCTGTAATAATTATGTGTTTACAGCAATTTTTATGCACTAAATATCTCTTGAAATTATGTCCAGAAAGCACGAAATGGCATAGATTTACACTTGGTTTTTAAAAAAATTCCCGGACCCCCCTAGTTTCAGTGTTTTTTTTCCTCCTCCTGTTTTAAGCCCTGAATGTAATTGATGATTTATATTAGGACACTCCTTACATCTATTTATTATGTAACTAATGGTTTATATATGGGCACATCTTACATCTATTTATTATGTAACTAATGTTTTATATATAGGCACTTCTTACATCTATTTATTATGTAACTGATGGTTTATATATAGGCACATCTTACATCTATTTATTATGTAACTAATGGTTTATATATAGGCACTTCTTACATCTGTTTATTATGTAACTAATGCTTTATATATAGGCACTTCTTCCATCTGTTTATTATGTAACTAATGGTTTATATATAGGCACTTCTTCCATCTGTTTATTATGTAACTAATGGTTTATATATAGGCACATCTTCCATCTGTTTATTATGTAACTAATGGTTTATATATAGGCACTTCTTACATCTATTTATTATGTAACTAATGGTTTATATATAGGCACTTCTTACATCTATTTATTATGTAACTAATGGTTTATATATAGGCACTTCTTACATCTGTTTATTATGTAACTAATGTTTTATATATGGGCACATCTTACATCTATTTATTATGTAACTAATGTTTTATATATAGGCACAGCTTACATCTATTTATTATGTAACTAATGTTTTATATATAGGCACTTCTTACATCTATTTATTATGTAACTAATGTTTTATATATAGGCACTTCTTACATCTGTTTATTATGTAACTAATGCTTTATATATAGGCACTTCTTACATCTATTTATTATGTAACTAATGGTTTATATATAGGCACTTCTTACATCTGTTTATTATGTAACTAATGTTTTATATATAGGCACTTCTTACATCTGTTTATTATGTAACTAATGTTTTATATATAGGCACTTCTTCCATCTGTTTATTATGTAACTAATGTTTTATATATAGGCACTTCTTCCATCTGTTTATTATGTAACTAATGGTTTATATATAGGCACATCTTCCATCTGTTTATTATGTAACTAATGGTTTATATATGGGCACATCTTACATCTGTTTATTATGTAACTAATGGTTTATATATAGGCACAGCTTACATCTGTTTATTATGTAACTAATGTTTTATATATGGGCACATCTTACATCTGTTTATTATGTAACTAATGGTTTATATATAGGCACTTCTTACATCTGTTTATTATGTAACTAATGGTTTATATATGGGCACATCTTACATCTATTTATTATGTAACTAATGGTTTATATATAGGCACTTCTTACATCTATTTATTATGTAACTAATGGTTTATATATAGGCACTTCTTACATCTGTTTATTATGTAACTAATGTTTTATATATGGGCACATCTTACATCTATTTATTATGTAACTAATGTTTTATATATAGGCACAGCTTACATCTATTTATTATGTAACTAATGTTTTATATATAGGCACTTCTTACATCTATTTATTATGTAACTAATGTTTTATATATAGGCACTTCTTACATCTATTTATTATGTAACTGATGGTTTATATATAGGCACTTCTTCCATCTATTTATTATGTAACTGATGGTTTATATATGGGCACTTCTTCCATCTGTTTATTATGTAACTAATGTTTTATATATAGGCACATCTTCCATCTATTTATTATGTAACTGATGGTTTATATATATGGGCACTTCTTCCATCTGTTTATTATGTAACTAATGGTTTATGTATGGGCACATCTTCCATCTATTTATTATGTAACTAATGGTTTATATATGGGCACACCTTACATCTATTTATTATGCAACTAATGGTTTATATATGGGCACACCTTACATCTGTTTATTATGTAACTAATGGTTTATATATGGGCACTTCTTACATCTGTTTATTATGTAACTAATGTTTTATATATAGGCACAGCTTACATCTGTTTATTATGTAACTAATGTTTTATATATGGGCACATCTTACATCTATTTATTATGTAACTAATGTTTTATATATGGGCACATCTTCCATCTATTTATTATGTAACTAATGTTTTATATATGGGCACACCTTACATCTGTTTATTATGTAACTAATGTTTTATATATGGGCACATCTTACATCTATTTATTATGTAACTAATGTTTTATATATGGGCACATCTTACATCTATTTATTATGTAACTAATGTCTTATATATGGGCACATCTTCCATCTATTTATTATGTAACTAATGTTTTATATATGGGCACACCTTACATCTATTTATTATGTAACTAATGGTTTATATATGGGCACTTCTTCCATCTATTTATTATGTAACTAATGGTTTATATATGGGCACACCTTACATCTATTTATTATGTAACTAATGGTTTATATATAGGCACATCTTACATCTATTTATTATGTAACTAATGTTTTATATATGGGCACATCTTACATCTATTTATTATGTAACTAATGTTTTATATATAGGCACATCTTCCATCTGTTTATTATGTAACTAATGGTTTATGTATGGGCACACCTTACATCTGTTTATTATGTAACTAATGGTTTATATATGGGCACATCTTCCATCTATTTATTATGTAACTAATGGTTTATATATGGGCACACCTTACATCTATTTATTATGTAACTAATGGTTTATATATGGGCACACCTTACATCTATTTATTATGTAACTAATGGTTTATATATGGGCACACCTTACATCTATTTATTATGTAACTAATGTTTTATATATGGGCACATCTTACATCTATTTATTATGTAACTAATGGTTTATATATGGGCACATCTTACATCTATTTATTATGTAACTAATGTTTTATATATGGGCACATCTTACATCTGTTTATTATGTAACTAATGTTTTATATATGGGCACATCTTACATCTATTTATTATGTAACTAATGTTTTATATATGGGCACTTCTTACATCTGTTTATTATGTAACTGGTGGTATATATATGGGCACATCTTCCATCTGTTTATTATGTAACTAATGTTTTATATATGGGCACATCTTACATCTGTTTATTATGTAACTAATGGTTTATATATGGGCACATCTTACATCTATTTATTATGTAACTAATGGTTTATATATGGGCACTTCTTACATCTATTTATTATGTAACTAATGGTTTATATATGGGCACTTCTTACATCTATTTATTATGTAACTAATGGTTTATATATGGGCACATCTTACATCTATTTATTATGTAACTAATGGTTTATATATGGGCACATCTTACATCTGTTTATTATGTAACTAATGGTTTATATATAGGCACAGCTTACATCTGTTTATTATGTAACTAATGTTTTATATATGGGCACATCTTACATCTATTTATTATGTAACTAATGGTTTATATATGGGCACATCTTACATCTGTTTATTATGTAACTAATGGTTTATATATGGGCACAGCTTACATCTGTTTATTATGTAACTAATGGTTTATATATGGGCACAGCTTACTTCTGTTTATTATGTAACTAATGGTTTATATATGGGCACATCTTACATCTGTTTATTATGTAACTAATGGTTTATATATGGGCACATCTTACATCTATTTATTATGTAACTAATGGTTTATATATGGGCACATCTTACATCTATTTATTATGTAACTAATGTTTTATATATCAATATGGGCACATCTTCCATCTATTTATTATGTAACTGATGGTTTATATATGGGCACATCTTCCATCTATTTATTATGTAACTAATGGTTTATATATAGGCACATCTTACATCTATTTATTATGTAACTAATGTTTTATATATGGGCACATCTTACATCTATTTATTATGTAACTGATGGTTTATATATAGGCACAGCTTACATCTGTTTATTATGTAACTAATGTTTTATATATGGGCACATCTTACATCTATTTATTATGTAACTGATGGTTTATATATAGGCACAACTTACATCTGTTTATTATGTAACTAATGTTTTATATATGGGCACATCTTCCATCTATTTATTATGTAACTAATGTTTTATATATAGGCACAGCTTACATCTGTTTATTATGTAACTAATGTTTTATATATAGGCACTTCTTACATCTATTTATTATGTAACTAATGTTTTATATATAGGCACTTCTTACATCTGTTTATTATGTAACTAATGTTTTATATAATGGCACTTCTTACATCTGTTTATTATGTAACTAATGGTTTATATATAGGCACTTCTTACATCTGTTTATTATGTAACTAATGTTTTATATATAGGCACAGCTTACATCTGTTTATTATGTAACTAATGTTTTATATATAGGCACTTCTTACATCTATTTATTATGTAACTAATGGTTTATATATGGGCACATCTTACATCTGTTTATTATGTAACTAATGGTTTATGTATGGGCACATCTTACATCTGTTTATTATGTAACTAATGGTTTATATATGGGCGCATCTTCCATCTGTTTATTATGTAACTAATGTTTTATATATAGGCACTTCTTCCATCTATTTATTATGTAACTGATGGTTTATATATGGGCACATCTTACATCTATTTATTATGTAACTGATGGTTTATATATGGCATATCTTACATCTATTTATTATGTAACTGATGGTTTATGTATGGGCACACTTTACATCTATTTATTATGTAACTGGTGGTTTATATATGGGCACACCTTACATCTATTTATTATGTAACTGGTGGTTTATATATGGGCACATCTTACATCTATTTATTATGTAACTGATGGTTTATATATGGGCACACTTTACATCTATTTATTACGTAACTAATGGTTTATGAATGGGCACACCTTACATCTATTTATTATGTAACTAATGGTTTATATATGGGCACATCTTACATCTATTTATTCTGTAACTGGTGGTATATATATAGGCACACCATACATCTATTTATTATGTAACTGGTGGTATATATATGGGCACACCTTACATCTATTTATTATGTAACTAATGGTTTATATATGGGCACACATTACATCTATTTATTATGTAACTGGTGGTATATATATGGGCACAACGTACATCTATTATGTAACTGGTGGTATATATATGGGCACACCTTACATCTATTTATTATGTAACTGATGGTTTATATATGGGCACATCTTACATTTATTTATTATGTAACTAATGGTTTATATATGGGCACATCTTACATTTATTTATTATGTAACTAATGGTTTATATATGGGCACATCTTACATCTATTTATTATGTAACTGATGGTTTATATATGGGCACACCTTACATCTATTTATTATGTAACTAATGGTTTATATATGGGCACACCTTACATCTATTTATTATGTAACTAATGGTTTATATAGGCCCACCTTACATCTATTTATTATGTAACTAATGGTTTGTATAGGGCATTCTTTACATCTATCAGTGATATACTTGATACTTTAGTTTATATTAGAACACCTCTTTGATATATCTGTAATACAACTCATGCTGTATATTAGGACACTGCTGCTGATGGCGACGACAACGATAATGAAATAGCAATAATGATATCATCAGCAACAACAACAATAGTAATAATAATAACAATTATAACAACAAAATCAACATCAACAATAATAATAATGGTAATAATTATAATAATAGTAATAACTCCCAGTACAATGCTTTATAGTAATAGTAATAATAATAATAATGTAATAGTGATTATAATATTAATAGCTCCCAGCACAATGCTTCATCTTACAAAGAGCTCTAAGTTCTTCACAAAATTACCTGAGGCAACAGACACATAAAGCTAGCATTTGTCAACACCTACCACTAATAATGAAAGCAGACAAACACCTAGTCTTAAATTAAAGAAGTAAAAAAAAAAAGAATGATAGTGAAATAGCTGATTCCTTGTGTCAATCAGTTATGCAGCATCTGAAAAAAAAAGAAGAAAAAGAAAGAAGAATGAAATGAATACATCTTTCTCTTATTCATACACAATACACAGGTATACAAGCACACACACGTGCACACACACACACACACACACACACACACACACACACACACACACACACACACACACACACACACACACACACACACACAGATCCACTCATGTACACACACCTCACACACACACACACACACACACACACACACACACACACACACACACACACACACACACACACACACACACATTCTCTTTGTTAAAAGCAGACAGCTCAGACTTCAGCATCCAACAGAAACAGTGACGACAACAACAGCAAAACAACAACAACAAAACGTGAAAATTGTCCTGTAACTTTCCCCCCTGCCCATGTCTTTATGATAACTGCTTTGTGAATGAAAATCAAACAAGATGTTTGTCACCAATGCCAGGACCCACCAACTCCATGCGTGGAGCGGCCTTTCTGTGCCAGACCTCAGACGCGATAGTGGTGGACATTGGCGGCACAACAACTGACGTGGGGGTCCTCAAAAACCGCTTCCCTCGGCAGGCGAGCACAGACGTGCGGATAGGAGGCGTACGCACCAATTTCCGCATGCCTGATGTACGCAGCGTAGGTCTCGGCGGGGGGTCGTACGTCCGCAAGACTAAGCAGGGGAGAACACTCGTGGGACCGCTCAGTGCTGGTTACAATCTGATGAAGGTACAGTGTGGGTTTGGTTTGGGTGTGGTTTTGTTTTTTGTTTTTGTTTGTTTGTTTGTTGGTTGTTTTTTTTGTCCCATTTTCTACTGCAACATCATCATCATCATCATGTGCCCTGCCGCATGGCGTTGGCGATCATGGCCCTCCATACGTATCTTTCCCTTGTTGCCACAAGCACATTTTCCACCCCCTCTGTCCTTATCCACCCTGCAAGTCTGTCCAATATTTTCTCCCTGGGTCTACCTGGTGCTTTCTTTCCCTCCAGCTTTCCTTTTGTGACCAGGTGCTCCAATTCCCCTTTCCTTGTAAAATGGCATGTAAGTGTTGCTTGTCTTTTCCTAATCTTCCTTATCAATGACCTTATTGTGTCTGCGTCCATCAAGGCTGTCTCGTTACTGCAACATAATGGTGCTAAAACAGCATTCAAGAATATGAAAAGCATTCTTACTGACAAATGTCTATCGATTAACATCATGAAGAGAGTTCTTGAATGTTATATAGAACCGATAATGTTTTACAGTTGTGAGGCGTGGACAGTCAGTACGCAAAGTCAGAACAGAATTGAGGCAAACTGAAATATAGTTTCTAAGAAGAATGTTAAGTGTTCCATGGATAGCAAAGGAAACAAACGAGACAGTCTTGAATGGGGCAGACACAAGAAAATCATTAAGAAAGAGGATAAGGAAAAGACAAGCATCATTTGTAAGACATTTTATGAGGCAAGAGAAATTAGAGCACCTAGTCATAACAGGAAAGCTGGAGGGTAAGAGAGCACAATGTAGACCCAGGGAGAAAATATTGGATGGGTTTACAGGGTGGCTGAGGACAGTGAGGGTGGGAGATGTA
The DNA here is from genome assembly GCA_030674185.1 of Monoplex corrugatus. Taxonomy (NCBI): domain Eukaryota; kingdom Metazoa; phylum Mollusca; class Gastropoda; order Littorinimorpha; family Ranellidae; genus Monoplex; species Monoplex corrugatus. The sequence continues at coordinate 32,221 of JAPXFY010000147.1, read as the reverse complement.
CTTGCAGCGACAGGGAATAGATACATGTGGAGGGCCATGATCGCCAATGCCATGCGGCAGGGCACATGATGATAATGATAGTCATAGAAGCTAGGACAGTTTTTACAATGCTGTGTTGATGGTGATGAGGATGATGATGATGATAATCATGATGCTGTAGAGTTCCATCTAGGATTTAGATTGCTTGACAGGATTGTACTGTACTTTTACTTTCGTAGCACATCCTGGAGGCAACCAGGCTGGATAGATACAGACACATACAGTTTTGGTCAGGACATTTGAGCAACACCCTCAGTAAAGCTCAGTAATGCTCAGAAACAAAGAAAGACTCAAGAAATTATTTCTTTATGGGATTGAAGCAAATATCTTTATTGCAAATGTCTGTTCTTCTTTTTTAAGTTTAATGATAAATCATCAATGATAACACATCAATGATAACGTGGAACAATAAGTTTTAAGCTTATGACATAATTCTATTTCTCATTCATTTATTTATATATTTATTCAGTTATATATTCGTTTATTCAAAACTTATGGCATAATTCTATTTCTCATTCATTTATTTATATATTTATTTTTATGTATATTCATTTATTCATTATGCATCATCAGTACGGCATCTGTCTTGTCTCCCAGGAAGCCCTAGTATTTGGGTCAAAATCAACCAACTCCGATCCCCAATCAGGTCAGAGGTTGACGGCGACGGATATAGCTGTTGCGGCAGGCTTTATGGCCCTGGGGGACAAGACCCTCGTCTCCCACATCCCCCCACCTGATGTCGCTGCAGCCCTTTAGCGCATCCAGCAGATCGTGGAGGATGCCATTGACAGTGTGCGAGTCAGTGACGAACTCCTGCCCGTCATTTTGGTGGGCGGGGGTTCAAAGCTGTTGGACCCCAAGGTGAGTGGTGGGCTGAGGCAGGAGAGGGGGGAATGTGTGTGTGTGAGGGGGGGGGGGAGGGGCGGAGATAAGAGGTGTGAGGGATGTGTTGGGGTGTGCAGAGAGTATGTGTTAGGATGTCTGTAGAGGGAAGTTTTTTCTTTGATTTTTCCACCCAGTTATGGCTCACCCCATGGCTGGAGGGAAAAATCAAAGAAAAAACTTCCCTTTCTTAGAGGGGATGGGTGCTGCCCTCATGGTGCTGGCCCTGGGAAAAGTTGAGGTCTCTGCCACCTCACTCCCCTACGACCCCAGGGTTATGGAACCAGGTAGGACCTCAGGACCTGGCCAGCTCATGGGTTTATGTGCAGGCTTAAGGCTTGTGCCGTGATCATTCTGGATCTGCTCCATCACATGGCACCTGTGACGTTAGAGCATATGGAAGTCATTCCGAGCGTGGAGACGTCATCTTGAGAAATTGAAACTGAAACTGTAGAGGGAAGGATAGAGGAACGGATGGGTGGGGGTGGTTGAAATGTGTGAAGATGGGTGTGAGGAGAGAAGTGTTGTGTGTATAGGAGATGAATGGATGTGTTTCTGGGTGTATACACGTGTGTGTGCGTTTGTGATTGTGTGTGTGTTTGTGTGTGTGTGTTTTTGTATGTATGTCACTATGTGTGTCTAGTGGGTGGGAGTCTCTGCACAGGGTATGTGAATGTGTGTTGTGTAGTGCTGTGCTATGTTGCACTGTGTGCTTGCGTGTGAGTGTGAGTGTGTGTGTGTGTGTGTGTGCATGTGTGTGTGCGCGTGTGTTCGCACACATATGTGCGCGTGTGCGTGTCTTGTTTTGATTTGTTTTATGATGCATCTTCACTTCACTAGAATTGTCCTTTCACTTCTTGTCTAGGCTGTCCACAACAGCACACAATCCAAATTTATATATATGTGAGTGTGTATGTGTATGTATGTGTGTGTGTGTGTGTGTGTGTGTGTGTGTGTGTGTGTGTGTGTGTGTGTGTGTGTGTGTGTGTGTGTGTGTATGTGTGTGTGTGTGTGTGTGTGTGTTGGTGGTAAACCTCAGCAAAACCTCAGCAACCTTATTTTCAACTGTGTGTGTGTGTGTGTGTGTGTGTGTGTGTGTGTGTGTGTGTGTGTGTGTGTGTGTGTGTGTGTGTGTGTGCATGCATTGTATGTGTGTGTGTGTTCGTGCATGTGTGTGTGAGTCTATCTATGCGTGCGTGCGTCCTACATGCATGCAGGCATGAAATCTCAACATTCTAATACAGGAGATATTCTGTTGCCACTGTCTACAGATGACGATGAAGGGCGTCAGTGAAATTCTCCTGCCTGACCATTTCGGTGTGGCCAACGCCATAGGAGCGGCTCTCAGTCAGGTCAGCGGCACGGTGGACTCTGTAGTGTCTCTTGAACGGCTACTGGACTGTGACGTCATGGAACAGCGTGTGCAGCAAGCCAAGAATGACTTGCCTTCGGGTGCCACGCAGGTTTGTATGTTTACACGGTTCAATAGACTGTCATTTTTGGTGTGAATGTTCACACAGTTCAGTAGACTGTCATTATTGGTGTGAATGTTTACACAGTTCAGTAGATTGTCATTATTGGTGTGAATGTTTACACAGTTCAGTAGATTGTCATTTTTGGTGTGAATGTTTACACTGTTCAGTAGATTGTCATTATTGGTGTGAATGTTTACACTGTTCAGTAGATTGTCATTATTGACAATAATGACAATCTACTGAACTGTGTAAACATTCACACCAAAAATGACATGTCTACTGAACTATGTAAACATTCACACCAAAAATGACAGTCTACTGAACTGTGTAAACATTCACACCAATAATGACATATCTACTGAACTATGTAAACATTCACACCAATAATGACATGTCTACTGAACTATGTAAACATTCACACCAAAAATGACAGTCTACTGAACAGTGTAAACATTCACACCAAAAATGGTCTACTGAACTATGTAAACATTCACACCAAAAATGACAGTCTACTGAATAGTGTAAATATTCACACCAAAAATGACAATCTACTGAACTGTGTAAACATTCACACCAATAATGACAATCTACTGAACAGTGTAAACATTCACACCAAAAATGGTCTACTGAACTGTGTAAACATTCACACCAATAATGACAATCTACTGAACAGTGTGAACATTCACACCAATAATGACAATCTACAGTTCTGTAGATTGTCATTTTTGGTGTGAATGTTTACATAGTTCAGTAGACTGTCATTTTTGGTGTGAATGTTTACACAGTTCAGTAGATTGTCATTATTGGTGTGAATGTTTACACAGTTCAGTAGATTGTCATTTTTGGTGTGAATGTTCACACTGTTCAGTAGACTGTCATTATTGGTGTGAATGTTCACATAGTTCTGTAGATTGTCATTTTTGGTGTGAATGTTTACATAGTTCTGTAGACTGTCATTATTGGTGTGAATGTTTACATAGTTCTGTAGACTGTCATTTTTGGTGTGAATGTTTACATAGTTCTGTAGACTGTCATTTTTGGTGTGAATGTTTACATAGTTCTGTAGATTGTCATTATTGGTGTGAATGTTTACATAGTTCTGTAGACTGTCATTTTTGGTGTGAATGTTTACACAGTTCTGTAGACTGTCATTATTGGTGTGAATGTTCACACTGTTCAGTAGATTGTCATTATTGGTGTGAATGTTTACACAGTTCAGTAGACTGTCATTTTTGGTGTGAATGTTTACATAGTTCAGTAGACTGTCATTTTTGGTGTGAATGTTTACACAGTTCAGTAGATTGTCATTATTGGTGTGAATGTTTACACTGTTCAGTAGATTGTCATTATTGGTGTGAATGTTTACACAGTTCAGTAGACTGTCATTTTTGGTGTGAATGTTTACATAGTTCAGTAGACTGTCATTTTTGGTGTGAATGTTTACACAGTTCAGTAGATTGTCATTATTGGTGTGAATGTTTACACTGTTCAGTAGATTGTCATTTTTGGTGTGAATGTTTACACTGTTCTGTAGACTGTCATTTTTGGTGTGAATGTTTACATAGTTCTGTAGACTGTCATTATTGGTGTGAATGTTTACATAGTTCTGTAGACTGTCATTTTTGGTGTGAATGTTTACATAGTTCTGTAGACTGTCATTTTTGGTGTGAATGTTTACATAGTTCTGTAGATTGTCATTATTGGTGTGAATGTTTACATAGTTCTGTAGACTGTCATTATTGGTGTGAATGTTCACACTGTTCAGTAGATTGTCATTATTGGTGTGAATGTTTACACAGTTCAGTAGATTGTCATTATTGGTGTGAATGTTTACACAGTTCAGTAGACTGTCATTTTTGGTGTGAATGTTTACATAGTTCAGTAGACTGTCATTTTTGGTGTGAATGTTTACACAGTTCAGTAGATTGTCATTATTGGTGTGAATGTTTACACTGTTCAGTAGATTGTCATTATTGGTGTGAATGTTTACACAGTTCAGTAGATTGTCATTATTGGTGTGAATGTTTACACAGTTCAGTAGATTGTCATTATTGGTGTGAATGTTTACACAGTTCAGTAGACTGTCATTTTTGGTGTGAATGTTTACATAGTTCTGTAGATTGTCATTTTTGGTGTGAATGTTTACATAGTTCTGTAGATTGTCATTATTGGTGTGAATGTTTACATAGTTCAGTAGATTGTCATTATTGGTGTGAATGTTTACACAGTTCAGTAGATTGTCATTATTGGTGTGAATGTTTACACAGTTCAGTAGACTGTCATTTTTGGTGTGAATGTTTACACTATTCAGTAGACTGTCATTTTTGTTGTGAATGTTTACACTATTCTGTAGATTGTCATTTTTGGTGTGAATATTTACACAGTTCAGTAGACCATTTTTGGTGTGAATGTTTACACTGTTCAGTAGACATGTCATTTTTGGTGTGAATGTTTACATAGTTCAGTAGACATGTCATTATTGGTGTGAATGTTTACATAGTTCAGTAAACATGTCATTTTTGGTGTGAATGTTTTCACAGTTTGGTAGACCATCATTTTCCCCCATGGAGATGCCAGGCGCTCTTTCAGAATAAATAGTATCCCTACCTTCTGGAAATTCTGTGCTAGAAATTTCCTCTTTTCTGTCACTGTCTTTTTTTCTTTCTCCTTTGCTTCCTGTCATTTCTTCCTCTCATTTTGTCTTGCTGGTCCATTTACCTGCATTTTTCGATATAGTCTTACATAATTTCTCTTAGGATCTAGGATTGATAATTGGGTGCATGTGTTTTGTGAATTTTTGTGGGTTTGCATATTGGGGTTCAGTTCATGGGCAGATCTGTACATATATTGATCTAGGAGATCAGAGATATCATCATCTTTTACTTAGCAGATGGTACCCAGCAGGATCAGACCCAGACCTTTCATTTGGAATTGGGCCGTCTTTTGTCTGATGTAAGGGAGGAGGGACTTAGTGAGCATAGAGGTAGAGAGAGAAAGAGAGAGAGAGAGAGAAGAGAGAGAGAGAGAACAAGAGAAATAGAAAGAGAAATAGAGAAAGAGAGAACAAAGAGAGAGAGAAAAATAAAGAGATGGAGAGAGAGAGAGGGAGAAGAGAGAAAGAAAGAGAGCTGGAGAGAGAGAAGAGAGAGCAAAAGAGAAAGAGAGAAAGAGAAGAGAGAAAGAGAGAGAGAAAAGGGATAGAGAAAAAGAGAGAGAGAAAGAGAGAGAGAGCTGACACCAGTTTATGTCTTGTCCACAGGAGCAGATCGACGAAGCAGTGAAGGCGGTCAGAAAGCCCATGCTGGAGGCCGCACGTGACCAGGCCTTACGTGACGTGTGTGACAGGGCCCGCCAGATGGCGCTGCAGGCAGGAGCAGACCCCGCAACTCTGCACATCATGGATCAAGAGGAAGTCGCTCTTTCTTACCTCCCTGGTTCTGTCACCCGCATCAAGGTATGTGTTGTGTGTTTGTGTTTGAGTGTATGTTTGTGTGTGTGTGTGTGTATGTGTGTGTGTGTGTTTTAGAGGGAGAGATACAGGTGACAGCTCGGGTCAAGGGTCACATGCCTAGAAGGTTGAGTGTATCTTAGCTCAGCATCCTCTGTGTGTGTGTGTGTGCGTGCGTGTGTGTGTGTGTGTGTGTGTGTGTGTGTGTGTGTGTGTGTGTGTGTGTGTGTGTGTGTGCATACGCGTTGTTCTGTTTGTGTTAAGTGCAGCGAGTATGTTTTTGACATGGAATGCTGGTGGTATGAAGTGAAATTATTATTGTTTGTGTAAGTGTGTGTGTGCGTGTATGCGTGTGTGTGTGTGTATGCATGCGCGCGCTTGTGCGCGCGCGCGTGTGTGTGTGTGTGTGTGTGTGTGTGTGTGTGAATGAATTTTGCTCAGGTCTTTATGGCTGGATCTTTATCAATTTTTTTTAGCAAAGCTGTGGATCGTCAGTGATTCACAGAAGCATATGTTGAGAAGGTAAAGCCTTAAGCCTTAAGATCAAGGTCACACAGACCACCACCCCCCCCCCCCCAAAAAAAAAGCCTTAACACTTTAAAGAAGGTTTGTGAACTGGATTTTTCTCAGGATTTTCTGACTAGACATAAATCTGTTTTACTATTGTGATAGTCAACCATTGTCCTCGATGTATGTCAAGTTTTGTTGTAATTGAAAGTTCTTACAGGTCTCATTTACCTTGAGAAAAACAAAGACTGGATTTTCTGTAGTTGTATCTTTTCATATTAAAAGGGACATTGTCAGAACGGTTTGACCATCTTGTTCCACCCTGGTGAAGGGATGATTGAGTAAGAGTGGAGGTACGTAAGCATGGTAGCATTGGTGCTGGTGCGCCTGTGTACGTATGCATGCACATGTATAATAATTAATAATAATAATAATTACAATATTTATATAGCGCAAAATCTTGATAAAATCAAATCTAAGCGCTGAAGCAGACACACACGCACGCACGCACGCACACACACGCACACACACACACACCACACACACACACACACACACACACACACATACGCATGGCTATAAATGGGGAGAAAGAATAAAAGCAATAAAAGCAAGAATAAAAGCAATGGAAAATTATAGAGAGCATAGCATATACAATTATATATTATAACATGTGATTCCCCTCTGAGCGGAGACAGGCTGCAGAGGGGGGAGGGGGGGTTGAGTGAGGTTAGGATTTTATGCAGAGGAGAAAAGGTGGGTTTTGAGAGCGGACTTGAAGGAGACAAAAGTAGGTTGCTGACGGACTGAGAGAGGAAGTTTGTTCCAGGAGAGTGGACCAGAAACAGAGAAGGCTCGTGGACCATAGGTATTGAGCTTAGTGCGTGGAAAGCGAAAAGTCAGAGGATCGGAGGCAGAGCGGAGGGTACGTGAGGGAACATAGATCTCAAGTAGGCTTGACAGGTAATCGGGGGCTGCGTTATTGAGGCTTTTGTAGCACATGGTGTCTAGTTTGTATTGTATGCGCTTTGATACAGGGAGCCAGTGAAGTTGTGCCAGGAGAGGAGATATGTGGTCAGCTTTTTTCTTTTTGAGTACAAGGCGTACAGCATTGTTTTGAATGCGCTGTAGGATGTGAATGGTGGAGGCAGGAAGACCAGACAGGAGTGAGTTGCAATAGTCAATGCGAGACATTATGAAGGAGAGAACGAGTTTTGCAGTTGTTTCAACAGAGAGATACTTCCTGATCAGCCTTATACGATGGAGATGATAGTAGCAAGATCTGGCAGTTTGAGAAACAAAGTTGTTCATGGAGAGGGTAGAGTCAATGCAGACACCAAGGTTTTTAGCTGAATCAGAAATTGGGACTGATGTGTTACATAATGGGAGAGAAAGAGGAGGCAGCTGAGAAAGTTTCTGACGGGTGCCAATGAGGATAGCTTCTGTCTTGTCGTCATTAAGCTGAAGTTTATTGTGTGTCATCCAGTTCTTAATGTCCGAGTAACACTCAGTGGTGCGAGTCAACAGGCGCTGTATATTATCAGGTGAGTCACTGTCTTGAAGTTGGGTGTCATCAGCATAGAAGTGGTGTTTTATAGAGTGGGAGTTGATGATGGTGGACAGGGGGGAGGTGTAAAGAGTGAAAAGAACAGGGCCAAGGACAGATCCTTGTGGAACACCACAGGTCAGGTATGCAGGTTGAGAGTAAGTGCCATTGATGAGAACAGTTTGTTTTCTGTTTGATAGGTATGAAGTGAACCAGGACAGAGCAATGTCAGAGATGCCAAAAGTATGATGAAGTCTAGAAAGGAGAATACCATGATCAATGGTGTCAAAGGCTGCAGACAGATCAAGGAGTGTGAGGAGAGAGACTTTGCCAGTATCAGTTGCAAGGAGGAGATTGTTGAGAATGTGTAGTAGGGCAGTTTCAGTGCTATGGCACTGGCGGTAGGCTGACTGGAAAGAATTGAGGAGATTGTTGGCAGACAGGTGAGAGTTCAGCTGGTTGAGGACGACTTTTTCAAGGAGTTTCGACAAGAAAGAGAGATTAGAGATAGGCCGATAATTTTTCAGTTCATTTGGGTCTAAATTGTGTTTCTTGAGGAGAGGGTGAACAATAGCAGACTTGAAAGAATCTGGGACAGTTCCTGTTTGAAGAGAAGTGTTGATGATGTCAGTGATGAATGGGAGGAGAGTAGGGAGACAGTCGGAGTAGAGAGAACCTGGAAGAGGATCCAGTTCGCAGGTTTTGAACGACATGGATCTGATTGTGTTGAAAATTTCTTCTTGTGAGACTGGGGTAAAAGTAGTAAGAGGTGTGCCAGAGAAGGAAGGGTCAGGTGGGCATGGTTGACAGGGTGTCCTGTCAAGCCTGTCACGAAGAGTTTGTATTTTGGTGGTGAAATACTTGGAGAATACAGATGGGAGTTCTTCATTTGTATGTTTTGTTGGGAGAGGTAAATCTTTTCGTGTGCCAAGGAGATGATTCATGGTTGTAAAGAGTTCTTTTGAAGAAGGGGCATTCAGGATTTTGGTTTGGAAATAGCTTGTTTTTGCTGATGCAATGAGGGTGGATACTTTTGTTTTAGAGGCTTGGAAAAGTTGCCTGTGTACAGTGAGTTTGGATTTGCGCCAACGGCGCTCTGCTCTGCGGCGGGCACGTTTTGCACAGGCAATCTCATGAGTGAGCCAGGGGGTAGGGGGGCGGTCAGGTAAAAGACGGGTTGTGGCTGGAGCATGAGTGTCCAGAAGATGGTGGAGAGTAGTATAGAATTCATCGGCAAGGTTATGTGACTTTTCAGAAAGGAGACGGGAGGCATCAGATGAAAATGTGGAGAGGTCGATAGATTTGTTTGTGTCTCATGTATATAGTTCTCCAGATATCCTCCTTGGTTGCAGGTAAAAGCCGTAGGTGATCTAAAAGACTCTATTGATTCAGCCACCACTGTCCACCCCTGGATAGAACCCCCGGGCGTTGAATTCATCCATACTGACGTCACCACTGACTTCAGCAAGCAGCTGCACTCCGTCACAGGTCGTAACCTGGACCCTGTGTCGTCTGACGCCAGCACGGGTGTGACGTGGGCAGGGTTGACGCCGTCACGCCCCCAGGTGGAGCCGTCCACGGGGGAGTGGATCCTTGACGCCTGGGACGTGGAGTGCATCGCCGTAGGGTCCGGCATCATGGGAGCTGGGGGTGGGGGAAGCCCCCACCTGGGGCGAGTTCAGGCGCATGCGGCTGTAGGTTTTGGTCATGTGTTTGTGTGCTTTGATTTGTTTGTGTTACCGTGGTGTATTAGTTCAGGCACATGTAGCTGTAGGTTTTGGTTATGTGTTTGTGTGCTTTGATTTGTTTGTGTTACTGTGGTGTATTAGTTCAGGTACATGTAGCTGTAGGTTTTGGTTATGTGTTTGTGTGCTTTGATTTGTTTGTGTTATTGTGGTGTATTTGTTCAGGTACATGTAGGAGTAGGTTTTGGTTATGTGTTTGTGTGCTTTGATTTGTTTGTGTTAGTGTGGTGTATTAGTTCAGGCGTATGCGGCAGTAGGTTTTGGTTATGTGTTTGTGTGCTTTGATTTGTTTGTGTTACTGTGGTGTATTTGTTCAGGTACATGTAGGAGTAGGTTTTGGTTATGTGTTTGTGTGCTTTGATTTTTTTGTGTTACTGTGGTGTATTAGTTCAGGCACATGTGGCAGTAGGTTTTGGTTATGTGTTTGTGTGCTTTGATTTGTTTGTGTTATTGTGGTGTATTTGTTCAGGCACAAGCGGCAGTAGGTTTTGGTTATGTGTTTATGCAGTCTGATTTGTGTGTGATTGTGATATATTAATGTTTTTTTTGTTACACTCTGTGTGGCTTAAAATGCTTAATGGGCAGTGAGTCCAAATGAGTATAGAAAACAGCACTATACAAGAACAATGTTATTAGAAGAACTAATAAAAGTGTCCCTGAAAAACTTGATACCATCAGAAATTTACTAGCAGACATGAACAAGAGAAGACTGAAATACATTGGCCATGTTTCGTGTAGCAAGAACACAGACTGTATCGTGTGTTCTTTTTGTCTGTCTGTGTGTGTGTGCGTCTTTGTGTTTGTTGATTTGTTCAGTCTCAGTATAAGACGTTTTCTTTGTGTGACAAAGCTGCAGAGAGGAGAGAAGATACGCATCGTCTCCCCGGAGAGAATGGTGGCACAGTCTGATTTGGACAGAGATCTGCTGGTGACCGTGGGTTTTATGGGCGCTCCCATTGTCGTCTTTGAACAGATTACTTCAGGGCTGGAGACTCCAAATGCACTCAGGTTATTTGTCTTTCACACAGTCAGTGATGGTTGTGACCTGCCAGCACGAAATCAGTCTTGACTAGATTTTTGGGTATTTTGAGATATACATATCACTGGAAAGTGTACATTCTGCTGATTGTTTTGGTACTTGACTAAATCATTTATCATTATCATTCTCCTGCCCGTGATGGGCGTAGAGGAGAGATGAGAGACACTCTTGAAGCCAGCCGTCGCCAACCGGTCCTGTCCTCCGCCTGTCGCACCAGCGTGGGGCCATCCAACCTGGTCCATTCTTTGATGTTGTCCATCCAGCATTTGGCTTGTCGTCCCCTTCGTCTGCCGCCTCCCAGTGTACCCTGGAGGACCGTTTTGGGCAGTGAGTTGTGGCGTGTGACATGCCCGAACCACGACAGCTTCCTGTTCTTGACTGTTGCCAGGAGGGGTTCTTGTGGGCCTGCGAGTGTTGTTATTTGGCTCCACACAAAGTCGTTTGTCTTCCGATCTTGCCAAGAGATCCCGAGCAAGCGCCTGAAGCATTTAGTTTCAAACGTCTGGATTCTCTTGGTGGTCTCTGCTGTCATGGTCCAGCTCTCGCATCCATACAGCAGGATGGGGAGCACCAGGGACTTGTACAGATTCATCTTCGATGGAAAGCCGATCTCTCTGTTCTTCCAGATCTTGTTTAGCTTTACCATTGCTGCTGTTGCGATCGCTAGTCTGGTCTTGATTTCTGTTATAGAGCGACCGTCTTTGGTGAGAGTGGCGCCAAGGTATTTGAAAGCGTCCACTTCTTCAAGCTGTTGCCCGTTCATGTAGATTTCAGCATGGGTGTTGGTTGTGCTGTTGACCAGGACTTTGCTTTTTTCTGTGCTCACTTCCATTCCGTGTGCACCTGCACTTTCTTCCAGTCTCATGGTCAGGTCTTGTAGTTCTTCGTTGCTGCCTCCCATCAGGTCGATGTCATCTGCGAACCTCAGGTTGTTGATGGTTCTTCCTCCGATGGAGACAGTGGAGTGGAAGTCATGGAGGGCTTCACGCATGATGTTCTCCAGGAAGAGATTGAACAGCACGGGAGAGAGTAGGCAGCCTTGACGGACTCCAACTGTGGTCTTGAAGTAGTCCCCTATCTGGTTGTTGAGGAGAACTGCGCTGCTGGCAGTGTTATACAGCGCCTGGATGGTTTGGACGAGACCTTCCTCTATGCCAAACTTTCTTAGCACCTGCCACAAACCCTTATGCCACACCCTGTCGAATGCTTTTTTAAAGTCTATGAAGTTATGGAACAGGTCTCTCTGATGCTGCAGATGTTTCTCCATCATTATCCGGCAGGTGAAGATCTGTTCTACTGTGCTTCTGCCCGCCCTAAATCCAGCTTGTTCTTCCGCAAGGTGTTCTTCCGCTTCTTTCTTCAGTCGATTCAATATGACTCTGAGCATGATCTTGCTGGTGTGGCTAATGAGACTTATTGTTCTGTAGTTCTGGCATTGGCGCATATTTCCCTTTTTGGGCAGGGGGATGATGAGTGATTGAGTCCATTCTGTGGGCCACTGTTTTGTCTCCCAGATCTTCTGACAAATCGATGTTACACGAGTGACCAAATCATTCCCTCCATGTTTGAGCAGCTCTGCTGGGATATTGTCTGCTCCAGGTGATTTCCCTGCTGGTAGGCTGCGGATGGCTTCTTCCACTTCTTCTCTCATCACTGGTAGCGGTGAGGATTCCCTCAATGGTGTTGAGTCCCCCTGAAACAAACTGTCATCTGGCTGTATTGGGTAGTTGTATAGTTCTTGGCAGTACTGCGTCCATCTGTTCAGAACAGCGGAGCTTTCTGTCAGCAGCTCGCCTGAGGTATCCTCGATGACTGACGATCTGTTTTGCTGCGTCTTGGTAAGGTTTTTCAGTGTAGTGAAGACATGTTTGCTGTTTCCTTTTTTCATGCCTTTCTCGATGTTCTCACACTGGTTGTTGATCCATTGTTCTTTGGCTTCAATCATTTTCTTCTTTACAAGGTTGTTGGTTTTACGATACTGTGCGGCTTCTTCAGGGCTGGAGTTTTTCGTCTTCTTCAGTGATCTTCTGTTGTCGCAGAGGTCAAGGATGTCATTTGAGATCCATGCTTGGTGTTTCTTCCTCTGTCGCCCCAGTACCTCCTCTGCTGTTTCGCGGACTGCCTCACCAAAGTTGTTTGTGAGGTCGTTGATGTCGCTGTCCAGGAAGTTGAGTGCCGCGAACCGCCCCCCGAGCTGTGCCTGGAATGCCTCTTCTATCTCTGGATCTTTTAGCTTTTCCAGGTCAAACTTGATGCGTGGCTGCGCAGCTTGGTACTTCTTTTTCAATTTGATCTTCATTGTGAGCAGCACGAGGTCGTGGTCGCTGCCTATATCAGCTCCAGGGTATGTCCTCGTCTTTGCTTTATTAATGCTTGATTTGAAGCGCCGCGGTGTGAGGACAAAGTCGATCTGGTTGTGAGTCTTTCCGTTCGGCGCATGCCAGGTTGTTCTTCTTGACAGTTTGTGGGGGTAGAGGGTGTTGGCAATGGTGAGCCGTTGGGTGCAGGCAAACTCCAGAAGGCGAAGTCCCCTGTCATTAGTTTCCCCTGTGCCAAATTGACCCACTGTTCCAGCCCAGTTTTTGTAGGCATCTGGGCCGACTTTGGCGTTGAAGTCCCCCTGAACTATGATGATGTCTTTCCTGGGGGCTTTTCCGATGGTGTCTTCTATTTTCTCATAGAATTCTTCAACCACCTGGTCTTCGTGGCTGGTAGTTGGAGCATACACTTGTATGATGGTGATGTTCTTTGGTTTGGCTGACACCCGAATGCTGATGATTCTGCTGTTGACAGGCGTGCAGCTCATGATGCATCCAATGACTTCTTTGCGTACGATGAAAGCTACGCCATTTTCATGTAGTGACTCTTTGCCACTGTACCACATCTTGTGTCCTTCCTCTGTGATTGCTTCTCCGAAGCCTGTCCATCTTACTTCCGATATACCCACAATGTCCCATTGGTAGCGTCTCAGCTCGTGTTCTAGTTCTTTTACTTTGCCGCACTGATGGAGTGTACGGACATTCCAGGTTCCAATGGTAGCTTTTTCCGTTGGCAGTTTGAATGATGTCTTTGCCCCAGTAGCTGACTTTTCACTTCCACCCTGGTGCTTGTCAGTGGTAAGCGCGGTCGTTTGTAACCCGGGCCCCGACCGATCCGGTATGTTGTTGGCTATAGTGTCTCTCATATCTTTTCTGTGGGCTTAGGTTAATCCTTGGTGGCGCCAATCCCCTCTCCAAGTCTCCTGCTGTGACAGGTAGTACTGGGCTACAGCTTGCCAGTAGCAGACCTATTTGTCTGACCTGACTATAACTTGACTAAAGCTTGTACTCAAAAAAATGTAGAAGTTATGTATGTTTAAAGTCATTAAGGTGTATGATGGCCATTTTGAGAAAACGGCCTCTAAAGTTTTTATGTACTCTCCTACACATTTTCCTTAAATTTCTTAATTTGGTGGCTTTGACCTGGTTTGTTTCTAATTTTAGCTGTCATTAAATGAAAGGTGCACCAAAGAGCTTTCTGTCAGTATATTACATGTAGGGGTACTGTACAGGTTACGGTTCATAATAAGAGACAAAAATAGGTACTTTTGGTAGGAAATTGGGTTCTTTCTGCTGTGATCAGTGCATTAAAGTACCATTTTAAATTGATTAATAATATTTTTTCAAGAAAAAAATTTCTGTGGGGGATAGATTATAGTCCACACAAATCAAATTTGAGAAAAAGTCAAAACAGCCCAGATAGATCCTCAGTCACTTTTTCAGCTCCTAGTGCTGTTCAATTGACTGCGAGTTAAGACTGAATTGGTGGTGGGAGGTCACATGGGCGCTCCTGTTGTCACGTACGAACAGATTACTTCAGGGCTGGAGACTCCAAATGCACTCAGGTCATTTGTTGTTCACACAGTCAGTGATGGTAGTATTAGTGATAGAAGTATTAGTGGTAAAAGTTGTAATAATAGTAGCAGTAACCAGAAAAAACACAAAAAAGAATCAGAATGTGTATTTAATACAACCAGACAATACAGGCGCAAATTTTCAGCCAACTGGCCTTTGTCAAGCATAAGATCACAAACAAACAAACAAACACCAGATACAAAAATCAGGAGAAAAAGACTGAAACTTCCCTGCTGCTTCGTCCAGTATGAGAAAAGGAATCTACTATTACCACCACCACCATCACTACCATTACTACTAGTTCAACCATCGGTAGTGCTATCACTGCTACTATTAAATCCAAAACAAGTGTGACTGCCCGCATTCAAACAAACAGGAACAAGAAAAAACACACACACAAAAAAAAGGAATTCCTTTTCTTGCACTGGACAGAGCAGCAGGGAAGTTTCAGTCTGTTTCTCCTAATTTTTTAATCTGGTGTTTGTTTGAGGTCTTACGCTTGACAAAAACCAGAAGGCTGAAAATTTGCACCCATTTTGTCTGCTTGTATCAAATATGTGTTCTTATTCTTTTTTGTGTTTTTTCTGGTTCCTGTTTGCTTGAACACGGGCAGTCACTTGTTTTGGATTTAATAGTTGCAGTGGTAGTACTACTGATGGTTATACCAGTAGTAGTGGTAGTAGTAGTAGTTGTTGTGGTGGTGGTGGTGGTAATAGAATTAGTAGTAGTAGTAGTATGGTGCAGAAACGTGGAATCTAACGAGAAAACTTGCTATGAAACTAAGAACCATGCAGTGAGCGCATGAAAGAATCATGCTTTGTATCACCTAGAAAGATCGCAAAATGGCTCAGTGGATCAGAGAAAGAAAAAAGTGCGAGACATCGTGGAAACCCATCAACAAACTGAAATAGAACTGGGCTGGACATCTCACCCGGAGAATGGACAATCATTAGTCAACAAAAACCATGTTGTGGATACCAAGAGATGGCACTCACCATAGAGGAAGACAGAAAACTAGATGGAGAGATGACCTAGATTCATTTGACAAGAACTGGAGAAGGAAAAGTTCCAGAACGAAGTGAATGGAAGCAGCTGGGGAAGGCCTATGTCCAACAACAGATTTTCAATGGCTGAAAGATATTAAGTAGTAGTAGTGGTAGTAGTTGATCAATTCATCATGTCTTACCCAATCAAAAGCCTTGGTGTAGTCAACAAAGCATAAATACAAATCCTTATTCATCTCATTTGACCTCTCTATGATAGTTCTTAGGATGTATATGGCATTAATAGTTCCTTTCCCTTCCACAAATCCACACTGTTCTTCTGCTATTTCTCTTTTGATTCTATTCCTTGTCCTCATCATGACTATTCTTAACAGGATTTTTTTTACATGGCTCATCAAACTGATTGTGCGATGGAGTTCGCATTCTATAGCCCCTGTCTTCTTTGGAAGTGCAATGAAAATTGATTTTGACATGTCTTTGGGGATTTTTCCAGTGTCGTAAATTTCATTTAGGAGGACTGTTATTTTTTTTTATGCCAAATTCCTCCAGGGCTTCAATCATCTCTGTAGTAATGTTGTCTGGTCCTGGGGCTTTTCCGGTTTCATCTTTTTCAGTGCCGCTCTAACTTCATCTTTCATTATGGGTGGTCCTTCAAAGTTCTTTTTTATGATGTGTTCTTCGTTTCTGTCATCCTCAAAAAGGTCTTTAATGTACTCTCCCCTTCTGTCTAATATTTTTTCTTTTTCCGTGATAAGCGTGCCATCTTTCGATTTCAATTGATCATCTAATATTTTTTCTTTTTCCATGATAGCGTGCATCTTTCATTTCAATTGATCAACCAACTGGAGAGACTCATGTTGATGGAAAAGATCTACGAATAATCAGAAATATGTACTGGGAACAAACAGCTGCAATGAGAATAGAAAATAATGTAAGCTCTTTCCAAAATATCAAAAGAGGAGTCAGGGGTTGTGTTTTGTCACCAGATCTGTTTTCACTTTACAGCGAAAACATGAGAAACCTAGAAGAAGACCCTGGATTAAAGGTTGGAGGGAAAATGATAAACAACATTCGATATGCAGATGACACCGTGCTAATTGCAGGAAGTGAAAGAGACCTACAAAACCTTGTGAATGTACTAGAAATAGAAAGCAAAGGTAAGGGGCTGGAACTAAACAGCAGGAAGACTGAAGTCATGGTGATCAGTAAAAAACATGAAATCCCCTCATGCAAAATAACAGCAAATGGCACAACCTTGACACAGGTTGTTAATTCAAATACCTGGGAACGGTCATTTCATCAGACGGCAGATGCACATCAGAAATAGCCGGCAGAATCGGCCAAGCCAAAACAGCATTCAAGAAGATGACAAGCATTCTTACCAACAAATGCCTATCAATTAACATCAGGAAGAGAGTTCTTGAATGTTATATAGAACCAATACTGTTGTACGGATGCAAGGCGTGGACAGTCAACAAACAAAGCCAGAACAAGATTGAGGCAGCCGAGATGCGGTTTCTAAGAAGAATGTTGAGAGTTCCATGGACAGCAAAGAAAACAAACGAGACAGTCTTGATGGAGGCAGACACAAGTAGATCACTCATAAGGAAGATTTGCAAAAGACAGGCAACATTTATAGGCCATTTTATGAGGAAGGGAGATTTGGAGCACCTGGTCACAACGGGAAAGCTGGAGGGAAAGAGAGCACCGGGTAGACCCAGGGAGAAAATGCTGGACGGACTTGCAGAGTGGCTGGGGACAGGGAGGGTGGGGGAGATGCTAGGGGCAACGAGAGATAGAGACAGATGGAAGTCCATGATCGCCAACGCCATGTGGCAGGGCACCTGATGATGATGATGAGTGGTAGTAGTAGTAGTAGTTTCCCCGCAGGGATGCTGGGGGCTCTTTCAGTATAAATAGTATTCCCAGCTTCTGGAAATTCTGTGCTGGAAATTTCCTCTTTCCTGTCACTATCTTTGTTTCTGCCTTGTTCCTTTGCTTTCTGTTATTTCTTCTTATCATTTTCTGCCTTGCTGGTCCATTCACCTGTATGTGTTCGATAAAAGTCTTTTGTACTGTTTCTTAGGATTGATAATTGGGTACATGTATTAAGTGCATATTTGGCTCTAGGGAGGTGAGATATGCAGAAGCAATTTTAGGTAATTAATGCCCGTTTATATATATATGTTTTGGTGTCCTTAGGTATGCTTAAATATGTACTCAGGTGTGTTTTTTAAATCCCCTGTGCGATAAATTGGATGGAGTGGTCAACGCCAGGGGCATGTCCTTAGATTATTTGCACAAATGCATCGATATGTGTACTTAATTTTCTTTTCCTTTTTTTCCTGTTGGAAGTTTTGTATGTTTTGAAGCGGTTATAGTCCTGATATGGCTCTATGCAGTCGGCTGCAATAATAATAACAGTGGTAGTAGTAGTGGTAGTAGTAGTAGTAGTAATAGTAGTAGTAGTAGTAGTAGTAGTAGTAGTAGTATGGTACAGTATTAGAGAATGATCAGGGCTTAAAACGTTCCGCGTCTGGGCGGAATTCCGCGATGTCGGTTTGTCAAAAAACAAAAATACAAACAAAACAACAACAACAAAAATGAAAGGAGCAAGGCATCCGTGATCGGCTTGCAAGCGTTCATAGCAACAGCGCGCAAGTTATGGCCCCCGGACCCCCCCTAGTTTCAGTGGTTTTTTTCCTCCTCCTGTTTTAAGCCCTGAATGATATTACATTCTTGTGTAGATACCATCAGGGACTCTGCTGTGTGGAGGGATTAATGTGAATGATGGCCTTTGTGAAACAGATGCCTGCAGGAGTTGTACAGCGTGGGAGGCTATGCTGATGGGGATCTGAGAAACAAGGAGGGGGTGGAGATTAAGAGGAAGGAAGGGGTGGTTTACATTGATGACTATCAGCCATGTGCGTCACAGACTGGGTCGGCAGGAACTGGTGAGATGAAGGGGTAGTGGGGGGAAGGGTGGGGGGTGTACATCTTCGTCTCTGTCTGTTTCTCTGTCCAGCTTTGTCTCTTGGTCTGTCTTGCAATCGGTCCTTGTCTGTCTTTGCCTGTCTTTCTGTCTGTCTGTCTGTCTCTGTCTGTCTGTCTTGTCTTTTTCTGTGCGTCTTTGTGATGGTCTGTTTTGTCTTTCTCTGTTTGTCTTTGGGGGGTTTTTTTGTCAGTTTTTCTGTCTGGCTTTTTCTGTCTGTTGGTCAGTCTTTCTGTTAGGCTCTATCTTTCTCTGTATTTCTATCAGCCTGTGTTTGTCTTTCTATTGGTCTGTCTTTTATTGTCTGTCTTTCTGTATGTCAGCCTGTTGGTCTTTGTCTTCCTCTTTGTCTTCATTGTTCTCTCAGTCTTTGTCTTTGTCAATCTGTCTTTGTCCTTCTGTCAGTCTTGTTTGGCTCTGTCTTTCTGTCAGTCTGTCTGTCTCGCTCTGTCTTTCTCTCTGTCTGTCTGTTCTTTCTGAATATATACGTGTGTGAGTGTGCGCATGTGTGCATATATGCTTGCGTGAGTACATGCACGTGCGTGCATGCGTGTGTGTGAGTGCGTGCGTGTGTGCGTACGTGCGTGTGTGTGTGTGTGTGTGTGTGTGTGTGTGCATGCGAGTTTTCCCACAGGTAGAACACAGAAGTATTAACAGCGCTTTCTTGAGTGGGAAAATACTTTCCCCTGTGACAGGTCCTGTGAGATGTGGACAATATCCTGAAACTAGTCAGAAGACATATGATCTCTAGATGTCTTGATATAGACTAGAAGTCGACGAGGTCTACTACCTCACTCCCCTCATGATCTGAGGGAAATGGCATTGCCATTGTACTGTTAATCAACCAGAGAGTACAAGTATTGAGACCCTCCATCAAAAAACTGACCTAAAAGCAATGAACAGTCTCTACCACTTCCCCCTGGGGATAACGGGGGATCTTTCAGTGTAAACAGTATCCCCACCTTCTGGAAATTCTGTGCTAGAAATTTCCTCTTTTCTGTCACTCTCTTTGTTTCTGCCTTGTTCCTTTGCTTTCTGCCATTTCTTCCTATCATTTTCTGCCTTGCTGGTCCATTCATCTGTATGTGTTTGATAAAGTCTTACTTTCTCTTTAGGATTGATAATTGGGTACATGTATTAAGTGCATCTCC
>JAPXFY010000147.1:0-7500 GCA_030674185.1 Monoplex corrugatus | reverse complement strand
GTGGGCAAAATCTGTGATGTGAAACGTGAAACCAGCGGTGCCTTTACTCGAGGGCGTGTGTACATTGAGGGTGCGGTTTATGACAACAACCCATCGCTGTCCTCCCAGGGGGGAGGGAAAGAGGAGGATGTGCTGCTGCATCTGGTGATCGACTTTCAAAACGAGAACCTGGTGGTGAGAAAGGTGGATGAGGTAAGGTTTTATCAGATTTTTTCGTACAATAGTCAGCCTACTCTTTTTGCAACATCTCGTTTTTGCAATGTCATGATTTTAGTCAGTTTAAAAAAAAACTTTAATCCTTTTCTCACACTTTCTCACACTGAACGAAGCTGCGGGGAAGTTTCAGTCTTTTTCTCCTGATTTTTGTATTTTGGTGTTTGTTTGTTTGTTTTTGATCTTACGCTTGACAAAGGCCAGTTGGTTGAAAATTTGCGCCTGTCTTGTCTGGTTGTGTTAAATACACGTTCGAATTCTTATTTCGTGTTGTTGTTTTTTTTCTGGATCTTGTTTAAATGTTGGAGAGGTTGTTTGTTAAAAGGTTTCCCATAACACTATTGAAAAACACTGTTTAACACATAGCTGCCTAAATGAAAGCTAACGACACTATTGATAAACACTGTTTAACACATAGCTGCCTAAATGAAAGCTAACAGACTGAAAATGAAATAGAAAAAAAAAACAGAACACATCTACATCTTTATCATCAGGTGCCTTGCCACATGGCGTTGGCGATCATGGCCTTTCATCTATTTCTATCTCTTGTTGCCTCAAGCACCTCTTCCACTCTCTTTGTCTTCAGCCATTCTGCAAGTCCGTCCAATATCTTCTCCCTGGGTCTACCTGGTGCTCTTTCCCTCCAGCTTTCCTGTTGTGACCAGGTGCTCCAATTCCCCTTTCCTCATAAAATGGCCTACAAATGTTGCCTGTCTTTTCCTGATCTCCCTTATCAATGATCTTCTTGTGTCTGCCTCCATCAAGACTGTCTCGTTTGTTTTCTTTGCTGTCCATGGAACTCTCAACATTCTTCTTAGAAACCACATCTCGGCTGCCTCAATCTTGTTCTGGCTTTGCTTGTTGATTG
This sequence comes from Monoplex corrugatus, assembly GCA_030674185.1. Classification (NCBI taxonomy): domain Eukaryota; kingdom Metazoa; phylum Mollusca; class Gastropoda; order Littorinimorpha; family Ranellidae; genus Monoplex; species Monoplex corrugatus. Next base: position 6,419 of record JAPXFY010000147.1, on the reverse strand, counting down.
TCCACGCCTCGCAACCGTACAACAGCACTGGCTCCACATAACATTCAAGGACTCTTCCTGATGTTAATTGATAGGCATTTGTTGGTAAGAATGCTTTCCATCTTCTTGAATGCTGTTTTGGCTTGGCCAATTCTGCTGGCTATTTCTGATGTGCGTCAGCCATCTGGTGAATGATCGTTCCCAGATATTTAAACTTATCAACCTGTCTCAAGGTTGTGCCGTTTGCTGTTATTTTGCATGAGGGGATTTCATGTCCTTCACTGATCAGATCATTGTGACTTCAGTCTTCTTGCTGTTTAGTTCCAACCCCTTACCTTTGTTTTCTATTTTAATATATTCACAAGGTTTTGTAGGTTCCTTTCATTTTCTGCAATTAGCACAGGTGTCATCTGCGTATCGAATGTTGTTTATCATTTTTCTTCCAACTTTTAATCCAGGGTCTTCCTCACATAACACATATACACCCATCTACATAGGTCACAGGCCATAGTTATCTGACTGTGCTGCAGCCTTTAGCAAACCTGCAAGAAGTTAATCGACTGGACTTAAGATGTTAATACAAAGAATAGTAATAGTAATGGTAGTAGAAGAAATAACAATTATAGTAATGATGATGATAACAATAATAATAATTATAATAATAATGATATTATAGAAGAAGAAAAAAGATGTTAATGGAACATATACAACATTTGACTGGGAGTAAGAAGAACAGAGGGACTGGTCGACTGATCTTTAGTTTTCCAGTATTAAAGACAGCGACACATAACAACTTTGTTTAGTCAGGATTTCATGTTTGCCATAGCTGAGAGAGAGAGAGAAGAGAGAGAGAGTGTGTGTGTGTGTGAGGGGGGAGTATAACAGGATAAATCTGTAACTGCATGATGGAAAAGCGATGCGCTGACAACAAAAAGCTAAGAATCGGGCGATTATGCGGAGTGCAACCCCTGTGGGGATGCCAGGGGCTCTTCCAGTACAAATAGTATCCCCCACCTTCTGGAAATTCTGTGCTAGAAATGTCCTCTTTTCTGTCACTCTCTTCGTTTCTGCCTTGTTGCTTTGCTTTCTGTCATTTCTTCCCATCTTTTTCTGCCTTGCTGGTCCATTCAGTGGTACGTGTTCGATGAAGTCTTACACACTTTCTTTTAGGGTTGATAATTGGGTATTAAGTGCATTTTTGACTCTAGGGAATTGATATATTCGCAAGCAATTTGAGGTAATTTAGGCCCGTTTTTATATGTTTTGTTGTCCTTTGTTATGTTTCTGTTTGTATTCAGGTATGTTTTTTGAATCCCCTGTGCAATAAATTGGATGGAGTGGTCAACGCCAGGGGCATCTCCTTAGATTATGTGCGCGTATGCATTGATATGTGCATTTAATTTTCTGTTCCTTCTTTTTTTTTTTATTGAAGTGTTGTGTGTGTTTTGAAACAGCTATAGCCTTGATATGGCTCTACAGAGTCAGCGGGGCTTTAACCCTTTAACTCCCGCAGCCTCTCTACCAATTGCAAAAACTTAACCCTTTGATTCCCTCACCCTATCCACCAACTGCCTGCAGGATGCTGGTGGACAGGTTAAGGGAGTCAAAGGGTTAAGTTTTTGCTTTGCTAGCATGGTTGACAATGCAGGATGCTGGTGGACGGGGTGAGGGAATCAGAGGGTTAAGTTTTGGCTTTGCTAGCATGGTTGACAATGCAGGATACTGGTGGACAGGGTGAGGGAATCAGAGGTTTAAGTTTTTGCTTTGCTAGCATGGCTGACAATGCAGGATACTGGTGGACAGGGTTAAGGAATCAAAGGGTTAAGTTTTTGCTTTGCTAGCATGGTTGACAATGCAGGATACTGGTGGACAGGGTTAAGGAATCAAAGGGTTAAGTTTTTGCTTTGTTAGCATGGTTGACAATGCAGGATGCTGGTGGACAGGCTGAGGGAATCAGAGGGTTAAGTTTTTGCTTTGCTAGCATGGTTGACAATGCAGGATGCTGGTGGACAGCTTGCAGGAGTCAAAGGGTTAAACAAAAATTACAATAATGATGCGTAGTGCTGACGTCCACACCAAATGAAATGGTGATCTGGTCGACAGTTGTGTGTGTGTGTCCAAAAAAGATATGCACCAAATTACACAGTAAACTGATCAGCAATTCTGTGTCCACAGACTGGCGCAGACGTCCAGGTCCTGGCCATGGTGCCCGACATCATCTCCATCATGGACGCTGAGACGGCAGAACCCATCACCACAGAAGAGGTACATTACGGTCAGCGTGTGACCGTGGTCAACCTGCCCGCCCCGTCGTCCATAACTACCCCACAAGCCCTGCACTTCTTGGGCCCCGCGGCGTTCGGGTACTCAGACCTGCAGTATGTGCCTCTGGGCCGGTACCGTGAGCCCCAGCCTTTGGCTCCTGTGTGATACCCCAGGCTTTGTACGGGTATGTAATGTGTACAAGCATACCCCAGGCTTTGTAGGGGTATGTAGTGTGTACAAGCATACTCCAGGCTTTGTAGGGGTATGTAATGTGTACAAGCATACTCCAGGCTTTGTAGGGGTATGTAGTGTGTACAAGCATACTCCAGGCTTTGTAGGGGTATGTAGTGTGTACAAGCATACTCCAGGCTTTGTAGGGGTATGTAATGTGTACAAGCATACTCCAGGTTTTGTAGGGGTATGTAGCGTGTACAAGCATACTCCAGGTTTTGTACAGGTATGTAGCATGTACAAAGCATACCCCAGGTTTTGTACAGGTATGTAGCGTGTTCAGGCATACCCAGACTTTGTAGGGGTATGTAATGTGTACAAGCATACCCCAGGTTTTGTACATGTAGCATGTACAAGCATACCCCAGGTTTTGTACAGGTATGTAGCGTGTACAAGCATACCCCAGGTTTTGTACAGGTATGTAGCATGTACAAGTATACCCCAGGTTTTGTACAGGTATGTAGCGTGTACAAGCATACCCCAGGTTTTGTACAGGTATGTAGCGTGTGTTGAGGACATGCCTATACCTTCATACTTAGATAATTGTCTTTCATATTCAGATACATTGTTTACGATACACTTCTCTCTGATTTTCTTCATTCTGAAGAATCGCTTCTCACTTCTCAGCCTTATGACTAGGATCAAAGTAGTGAAGAATTTGTTTGTCTTGTGTGATGAATGTGAGCGTTTATGCACATGTGCGTGATTTTTTTTTTTCTGTTTTTCTTGACTTCGACTCTCATGTGCACTCAGGTGGTGTTTTTGTTTGTTTGTTTTTTGTATGTATGGCTGTTTACTTTGCCATTAACTTAAAGGCAGCTGAATTCTATTTTTGATGGGTATGCATGCTGGGTATTTTCATGTTTCATAAGTATACCAAATACTAGTTTAGCTTACAGGATCTCTACTTTGTGTGTTTGATGTTATACATGCATACACACAAGCAACATTTGTAGACCATTTTATGAGGAAAGGGAAATTAGAGCAACTGGTCACAACAGGAAAGCTGGAGGGAAAGAGAACACCAGGTAGACCCAGAGAGAAAATATTGGAAGGACTTGCAGGGTGGCTGAGGACAGAGAGGGTGGAAGATGTGCTTGCGGCGACAAGGGATAAATTGCATATGGAGGGTTATGATCGCCAACGCCATGCGGCATGGCACTTGATGATGATGATGAGTCTAGCTTACAGAATCTTTACCTTGTGTGTTTGATGACATATGTGTGTACACACATAAAGGGCATTCTGGCACTAGTAGTAGCAGCAGTAGGCCTACGTCAGTCGGCGTCGACTATGGATGATGCTCCCTAGTGTCGAATCGAGTTGCGACCTCTGGAGCAGCGTCAGCTGTGGCTGGTAAGGCTGATGGGGGTAAAGACAGTCTCTGTGACATTGGATGCCTGTACAGATGCTGGCCATGGGGTTGCCTTCACAGGTAATGTGAAGGTGGGCAGTAAAAGTGTGCACATTTTCATATTGATCCAGGAGACGGGAAGAATCGCCAACCTTTACCTGCTATGTGATACAGGTTTGAACCTACGCTGTGCAGCTGGAAGACCTGCGTCCAAATCAATCGACTGATTGATTGATTTGATTCAGTGTTATTCAACTGATTGATTGGTTTAATTGATTCCTCTCGACTGATTGATTTGATTCAGTTTTACATCAATTTGCACCTGAGGTGATATTGCCGACAGGGATAACCATTCCAGGGAATTGGGGAAAGGTGGGGGGATGCTTACCTAACTCTACACTGACAGCACCAGAAAAATTACATTCTGATGAAGGTAAACAAAGACATGTTATTGTTGAAAAAATATTGGGCCACGCAAAAAGTGGACTGTTAGAAAGATCTGTGAAAAGCCTGGCAGACAGATTTGTGAAAAGCCTGGCAGAAAAAATTTGCGGAAGCTTTGCGGAAGCCTGGCAGAAAGATTTGTGGAAGCCTGGCAGAAAGATTTGTGGAAGCCTGGCAGAAAGATTTGTGGAAATCCTGGCAGAAAGATTTGTGGAAATCCTGGCAGAAAGATTTGTGGAAGCCTGGCAGAAAGATTTGTGGAAGCCTGGCAGAAAGTTTTGTGGAAATCCTGGCAGAAAGATTTGTGGAAATCCTGGCAGAAAGATTTGTGGAAATCTGGCAGAAAGATTTGTGGAAATCTGGCAGAAAGATTTGTGGAAATCCTGGCAGAAAGATTTGTGGAAATCTGGCAGAAAGATTTGTGGAAATCTGGCAGAAAGATTTGTGGAAAGCCTGGCAGAAAGGTTTGTGGAAATCCTGGCAGAAAGATTTGTGGAAATCCTGGCAGAAAGGTTTGCAGAAACCTGGTAGAAAGATTTGTGAAAATCCTGGCAGAAAGATTTGTGGAAATCTGGCGGAAAGACCTGCGGAAGCCTGGCAGAAACGTTTCTGGAAGCCTGGCAGTTTAATGCTGCATTAATATACAGTAACACTAGGAAGTGATTCCCGCTTTGAACAGTAGATTAACCCTTTGACTCCCTCACCCTATCCACCAGCTTCTTGCATGAAGCTGGTGGATAGGGTGAGGGAGTCAGAGGATTAATAATTGGCAAATTGTACATTGTCAAGACAGTTTTTTCTGGGCATTTGTAGTGGTTTCATTTTTATTTGATGGTATGGTGTTTGTAAGCTGCCTAAATGCTTGTAATTTGTGCCATATTATTATGGTATCATGGTGAAACAGCAGCAGAATTGGCCAAGCCAAAACAGCGTTCAAGATGAAAAGCATTCTTACCAACAAATGCCTATCAATTAACATCAGGAAGAGAGTTCTTGACTGGTATATAGAACCGATAATGTTATACGGTTGCGAGGCGTGAACAGTCAACACGCAAAGCCAGAACAAGATTGAGGCAGCCGAGATGTGGTTTCTAGTAAGAATGTTGGGAGTTCCAAGGACAGCAAAGAAAACAAATGAGACAGTCTTGATGGAGGCAGACACAAGAAGATCATTGATAAGGAAGATTAGGAAAAGACAAGCAACATTTATAGGCCATTTTATGAGGAAAGGGGAATCAGAGCATCTGGTCACAACAGGAAAGCTGGAGAGAAAGAGAGCACAGGTAGACCCCGAGAGAAAATTTTGGACGGTCTTGTAGGATGGCTGAGGACAGAGATGGTGGAAGATGTGCTTGCGGCAACAAGGGATAGATACATATGGAGGGCCATGATCACCAACGCCATGCGGCAGGGCACATGATGATGATCAGTGGTGTGTGCTTGTGTGTGTGTGCATGTGTGTGTGATTGGGTGTGATACTTGTAAGTTGTGCCATATGATTATAATATAGTGGTGTGTGCTTTTGTGTGTGCGCGCGTGTGTGATTAGGTCTGATACTTGTACTTTGTGCCACAGTATGATGTATGGGTCCTGTGTTGTTGGCCATCATGCTATGTGGATATGTGTGTGTGTGTATGAATGTATGTAAGTGTGTATGTCTGTGTGTGGGCAGGTGTGTATATGCATATATTTACTGTTAATTATCATTTTCATTTGTTTATTTAAAAATTAATCAATTAATTGATTATTTATGTACACTAATTTAGTCACTGATCTATTTACTTGCTAACTTATTTGCTTACTCACTCACTTACATACCTATTTATTTTCTCTTTTCTTTCCTCGGAAGTGAACGGGACTTAGATTACGGGAATATTGTCTTCACCTAGTTGATAGACAGCTGAGGCCTTGTGCATTGACTTGGGGGGGGGGGGTGCTTTCTGTGATGTGTGATGAGTTTACACAGAGTAGCTAGTTGTGTTGTGATTCAGATCTTTAATTATTTGTTTATTTACTTTATATATATGTTCCTTTTTTTAAGATAAGATACACAGATACACGTGTCATTTACATATAACCAAGATTATGTGTGTGTGTGTGCGCACGCATGTGTGCAGGTGTTCACATATATGTATGTGTGCATGCA
>JAPXFY010001467.1:7500-22500 GCA_030674185.1 Monoplex corrugatus | reverse complement strand
AACAGTCTCTGAGCAGGCGAACTGTTTACAGTCTCTGTCGGGATGTTTCTCAGCTCAAGTAAAACGAGGAAGGGATCTTGATTGTTGTGTTCTGCTTTCTTCATGCACGTCTTTGCAGCCTTCACCGCGCTCTCTGCTTTTCCATTGGACTGAGGGTAGTGTGGTGAGCTTGTTACGTGTTCAAACCCATATGTTTTTCTGAACTTTCCAAACTGGTTTGATGTGAACTGAGTTCCACAGTCTGTTGTCAGGCGTTCTGGTATTCCGTGTCTTGCCAAGTCTCTTCAGACAGATGATGACCTCTTTGGATTCTCTTGTTTGTAACCGATCAATCTCAAAGAAATCAGAGTAATGATCGACTGTGACCAGGTATTCATTGCCATTATGTTCAAAGATGTCACAAGCGATGTGTTGCCAGGGCAGGTCAGGGATCTCTGTACTGATAAGTGGTTCCTTCTGCTGACCACGTTGGTATGTGTTACAGGCGCTGCATGTTTCGACAAAATCTTCAATGTCCATGTTCATCCTGGGCCAGTAGACTACCTCACGTGCTCTTCTTATGCAGCTCTGAATTCCTGAGTGGCTTGCATGTAGTTTCTCAAGGATGTCTGCTCTTTCGCTTTCAGGTACAATTACTCTGTGGCTTTTGAAGACAAGTCCGTTGTGGACTGACAGTTCCTCCCTGAAAGGAAAGTATTCTTGTAACTGTAATGAAAGTTGTTGTTTCTCCTCTGGCCAGCCTTGTAGAATGACAGCTTTCAGGGTTTTCATGGTTGCATCTTCCTGAGTTGCTTGCTGCAGACTGTTCAGTCTCTCTTGGCTGATGGCCAGTTCTTGTAATGAGTCTGTTTTCTCCAGGTCTGTGAGGAAAACGGCTTCCTTGTGGGTGACTTGCTGTTCCGCTTTTCCACAGACTGCTCTGCTGAGGGTGTCAGCCAGGTGCATATCAGATCCACGCTTGTACACTACCGTGTACCTGAACTTCTGAGTTCTGAGTAGCATCCTCTGAATCCTCTTAGGTGCTGAGAGCAGGCTCTTCTTGTGAATGGTCTCTAGTGGTTTGTGGTCGGTCTCCACCAGGATGTCTCTTCCATAGACGTATCTCTCAAACCTTTCCAGACCGAAGAGTATTGCCAACATCTCCTTTTCTATTTGAGCATAGCTTTTTTCTGTCTCGGTCAAGGCTCGTGATGCGTACTGAATCGGTTGACCATCTTGCATGAGACAAGCTCCAAGTCCAAACTGTGAAGCATCACACTGAAGGGTGGTTGTACGCTTTCCTGAAGAGTCAAAGTAGCGAAGTACCGGTGGCTCAGAGAGTATCTTCTTCACTTTCTTCAGGGCTTCTCCGTGGACGTCTTCATCCCATCTGAAGTGGACGTCTTTTTTTACCAGTTCTCTGAGTGGTGCTGCTGCCTCAGACAGGTTTGGTGCAAATTTCTGAAGGTATCCGACTACACCGATTAGTCTCTGCACAGCTGCTTTATCTTCTGGCACTGGGAGTTGTTGGACAGCGTCCAATTTCTTTGGGTCGGCTTTCAAGCCTTCTCTTGAGAAGATGTGTCCCAAATATGATATCTCTGTTCGTTTCATCTCAACCTTCTCCTTGTTGAGTTTGATTCCAGTCTCTCGGCATCGTTGTAGCAAACGGTTCAGGTTGGTATCATGAACTTGTGCTCCTGCTTCGTCGGTTGGTCCTCTGCCAAAAACAAAGATGTCATCATGAACCGCCACCACGCCTGGCAGTCCTGCCAAAGCGATGTCAATCCTCCTCTGGAATTCTTCTGGGGCTGGTGAAATTCCAAAGGGCATTCGTTTCCATCGGTATTTGCCAAAAGGCGTCTCAAATGTTGTCAGGTAGCTGCTGTCTTCGTCCAGTTCAACGTGCCAAAACCCGTTTTTCGCGTCCAGGTGTGTGAAGTATTTTGCATCTTTGAGGAGAGGCAGTACGTCATCAATGGTTGGCATGGGGTACTCGTTTCTCCTGAGGGCTTTGTTCAGTGGCTTAGGGTCGATGCACAGTCTGACTTTCCCATTGCTCTTTGTTGTTACGACCAAACTGCTTATCCACTCCGTTGGCGTGTCTACTTTAGTGACCACGTCCAGTTTTTTCAACCTCTTCAGCTCGTCCTTCACTTTCTCTTGCACTGCTATCGGCCACTTTCTGCAAGGCATCTTCACTGGAGCAATACTGGGGTCTGTTTCTAGGTGTAATTTTCCTTCTAGTTTTCCTTCTCCTTCAAAGACATCGTTGTACTTTGTGAGCATAGCTTTTGCATTTTCCCCTTCTTTCTGATTCGCCGCTATCGTTGCAATGTTCTCTTCATTGATCGTCAACAATTGCATGTGCTGTACAGCTTTCAGTCCCAGTACTGGCTTACAGTCTGTTTTGGTGATCGCGAAGTTGACTTTGTATTTCCTTCTGTTCTTGGGGTTTTTCACTCGCAGCACTATCTCCCCCACAGGCTTCATTTCTGTTTCGTTGAACATCACCAGCTTCTTCTTCGTCTCTTGCAGGTCAGACTGTCTTTCATCTCCTGTGACTTCTCTGTACAGGCTCTCAGACATCACGTTTGTTGTTGCACCTTTGTCAAGAAGAAATGTTACCGGCATCTCATTTATCAGCATTTTTGCTCGTATGTTTCTCTCCTTTTTTCTGGTTTTGTCTTCGATCCCAAGGATTTCATTATAGCTGCCCCAAAGCCTCTTGAATTTCCTCCAGCTGCTCTGCAGGTTTCCTCCATTCACATCAAGTTTAGGAGGCAAGGGAATCTTGGCATGTCGTCGACTGGCTTTTCTCTCTTCTTGTTCATCTTCCATGGTTGAACTTCAGTCTTCAATATTCTGGATTTTTGTTAGAGTTCGTAATCACGATTCTGACACCATGCTTCGTTCTTTCTACAGCCAACTCGGAAGACAGGGCAATGGTTTTACGTCTTTACTCGTCACTGTCTGATTCTCAACTGTCTATATATACATTTCTCAGTGAACAGCAATCAGTTATCATTTAAACGAATATCATGCCGTGCTGCTATCCGCACGCTGTTTACTGTCAACACAGGTCACAATTGGTGTGGACTTTTGTGTCTGTACACCTGTATATTGGTGTGGGCTTTTGTGTCTGTACACCTGTATATTGGTGTGGACTTTTGTGTCTGTATACCTGTATATTGGTGCATGCTTTTGTGTCTGTACACCTGTATATTGGTGTGGACTTTTGTGTCTGTATACCTGTATATTGGTGTGGACTTTTGTGTCCGTACACCTGTATATTGGTGTGGACTTTTGTGTCTGTACACCTGTATATTGGTGTGGGCTTTTGTGTCTGTACACCTGTATATTGGTGTGGGCTTTTGTGTCTGTACACTTGTATATTGGTGTGGACTTTTGTGTCTGTACACCTGTATATTGGTGTGGACTTCTGTGTCTGTACACCTGTACATGTATATTGGTGTGAACTTTTGTGTCTGTACACCTGTATATTGGTGTGGGCTTTTGTGTCTGTACACCTGTACATGTATATTGGTGTGAACTTTTGTGTCTGTACACCTGTATATTGGTGTGGACTTCTGTGTCTGTACACCTGTACATGTATATTGGTGTGAACTTTTGTGTCTGTACACCTGTATATTGGTGTGGACTTTTGTGTCTGTACACCTGTATATTGGTGTGGACTTTTGTGTCTGTACACTTGTGTATTGGTGTGGACTTCTGTGTCTGTACACCTGTATATTGGTGTGGACTTCTGTGTCTGTACACCTGTACATGTATATTGGTGTGAACTTTTGTGTCTGTACACCTGTATATTGGTGTGGGGTTTTGTGTCTGTACACCTGTATATTGGTGTGGACTTTTGTGTCTGTACACTTGTGTATTGGTGTGGACTTTTGTATCTGTACACCTGTGTATTGGTATGGACTTGAGTGTCTGTACACCTGTATATTGGTGTGGACTTGAGTGTTTGTACACTTGTATATTGGTGTGGACTTTTGTATCTGTACACTTGTATATTGGTGTGGACTTTTGTATCTGTACACCTGTGTATTGGTGTGGACTTGAGTGTCTGTACACCTGTATATTGACGTGCACATTTGTGTGTGTACACCTGTATATTGGTGCGTGTTATTTTAGATAACGGCGATAAACATATCTAGGTGACAGACTCTTTCGCACACGTGCGTATGCAGACTATAATGCAAACTGTCTGTCTCTCTATCCGTCTGTCTGTCTATCTGTCTGTCTGTCTGTCTGTTTGTCTGTCTGTCTGTCTGTCTGTCTCTTACGCACCCGGGCGCGCGCGCACGCACACCACACACACACGTACACACACACACGTACACACACACACACACACACACACACACACACACACACACACACACACACACACACACACACACACACGTGTGTGTGTGTGACCTGTCCTAAGAAAATGACCTGTAAGTCGCGCAGGCCGAGTTGCGCCAGAAACCTGCAAACATGGTCAGGAGGTCATGATGGTGAACATTGGGATTTTTGTAGTTTCTGGTATATAGATGCCCGTTCTATCCTTTCCCACTCTTACATTTTGAACAGGATGAATTTGAATGTCACAGAAGATAATTTTAGTGCTGAGTTTGCTCTTTTCGATACCTGCTGTCGTATTATCATAACAGATAAAAAGCAAACTGACAGTTTCAGTTTCAATTTCAGTTTCTCATGACGACGTCTCCGCGCTCGGAACGAATTCCATATGCACTAACGTCACAGGTGTGATGGTGATCATGGCATATGCCTTAAGCCTGCACATAAGCCCATGAGCTGGCCAGGTCCTGAGTCCTACCTAGAGTATGTATAACTAGTCGATATTTTTATACTGGTATTCTATCAGCTTATCATTGGGGGAAAAAGATATTAAAGTTAAGAAACTATGAAAATTGCAAATCAAATTATGTTTTATGTAATCAAAAGGTTTTCGGTGAATTTTGTTGAGATTTAGACTCGTTGCTAAGGATTTCAATCCGTTATGTGTTCAAAATCTTTGAAGTTCGTTTTCTTACAATTGTCAGTGCTACATGTGCGCCAGATGGAAGATGGATGTATCCCAAAGGATATCCTTTACGGTGAACTAGTCTCCGGCAAGAGATCTGTTGGCCGCCCCCAGCTCCGATACAAAGACATCTGCAAGCGTGATATGAAAGCTCCACACATCGACAGCTGGAAAGACACAGCAGTCGATCGGAACAGGTGGCGCAGCGCGCTCCAGAAACAAGTCAGGTCGGGGGTGGGGTGGGGGATGGTAGAAAGAGGATCCAGACCTTAGCTGAGGAAAAGAGAGTCAGGTGGAAAGCAAGCTCCTGTGAAGGCAACCCCATGGCCAGTGTCCATACATGTATCCAATGTCGCAGAGACTGCTTTTCCCACATCGGCCTTACCAGCCACAGCCGACGCTGCTCCAGAGGCGTCAACTCGACTCGACACGACACTAGGGCGCATCATCCATAGTCGACGCCGACTGACAGAGGTCTACTACTACTGACTGTCTGGGAACGGTCAATTCACCAGACGGCAGATGTACATCAGAAATAGCCAGCAGAGTCGGCCAAGCTAAAACTGCATTCCCGAAATTGAAAAGTGTCCTTGCCAACAAATGCTTATCAATTAACATCAGGAAGAGAGTTCTTGAGTGTTGTATAGAACCGATACTGTTGTACGGTTGTGAGGCGTGGACAGTCAACACGCAAAGTCAGAACAAGATCGAGGCAAATGAGATGTAGTTTCTAAGAAGAATGTTGAGATTTCCATGGACAGCAAAGAAAACAAACGAGATAGTCTTGAAGTAGGCAGACACAAGAAGAACATTGAAAAAGAAGATTAGGAAAAGACAAGCAACATTCATAGACATTTTATGAGGCAAGAGAAATTAGAGCACCTAGTTACAACAGGAAAGCTGGAGGAAAAGAGAGCACCAAGTAGACCCAGGGAGAAATATTGGACGGACTTGCAGGGTGGCTGAGGACAGAGACGGTGGGAGAAATGCCTGCAGCGACAAGGGATAGATGCATATGGAGGGCCATGATCGCCAACGCCATGCGGCAGGGCACAAGAAGATGGATGATATCTCCATCAATTTTTACATTAGATAAACTAAATTGTCATTAAAATCTGTAGAGTCTGGACTTTTTTTTTCTGATTTGCAGAATTAAAAATGTGCAAAATGCAACTCATGGGTCATTTTGTGGGAACGGGTCACATATTTTGGACAGTGTACTGATCAATATGAAACAAAAATCGACTTGCTCGTCATACGTTTAATCAACAACGGTGAACAGACAACACAAGGGGAAAACCCCACCTCAAAATGGAGTTAGTAGTATCTCATTCTCCTAGTGATTTGTTCTTTGTTCCTTTCTTTCTTTGTTGTTGTTTTGGCGTTGGTGATCATAGTCCTCCATACGAATCTATCTTTTGTCGTTGCAAGTGTATTTTCTACCTTTTCTTTGTCCCCACTCACTCTGCAAAACTGTCTAATACTTTCTCACTAGGTCTACCTGGTGCTCTTTTCCTTTCTAGATTACCTGTTGTGACTAGGTGTTCTAATTTCCCTCACCTCGTAAAGTGTTCTATAAATGTTGTCTTTTCCTAATTTTCATTGATGTTCTTTTTGTGTCTGCCTCCTGGCGATTTGTTGTTGTTGGTGGTGGTGGTTTTTTTTCGTTTTTTTTTCTTTACTTATTTATTATTATTATTATTATGTTTTTTTGTTGTTTTTTTATTACCATGATTTCAGTCTTCTTACGATTTAGCTCTAGCTGCTAAGGTGTTTATTTATTTATTTATTTATTCTTTTTCTAAATCCCAACAGGAGAGCCAGAGACTGCGTCGGACACTTACCCGTTCCTGACCCGTTTCAAAAACTGGGGCACCAGTCCCTTCGACTACCCCTGCGCCAGCGGGAGGCGAGTCCGAGCAATCTGCATTCTGAGCAGCGGTGATTTCCCTTTGCTGGGCGCTCGCCCCGAACTGTTTGCCAACAAGTTTTACGCCAGAGAAAGCCGCGTGACGCTCGACTGTTTGGCGGAGCTTCTTTTCAACCGCACACGTGACGAGTGCCTGGGCCGCGCGAACTTTGTCTTCGACATCGACTATTACGCCAATATGCCTTTCGTGAAGAACATGGTGACGAAATCTACTTTCAACACCACTTCGTGATGTGGGAGATGTTGTAAACAGCATGCAGGGTTTCATTGAAGAAAAACTGTCGCTATTTTTAGAAGCAGCGCGCTGTTTTTAGACTCACTGCATGTCGGTGATGTCAAACTTGGTTGAACAAAAACATAAGTATAGATCTAGTACCTTTTTAAAAATTTTTATTATTATTATTTTTTTAGTATCATGGCATAGTATGTTTGTTCTTTTATCATTGAAATTAATGAGATTTCCTCTGTGTTAACCTTTCCCTGTCCCATTTTCTACGCCAACTTAATGGCCACAGAAGCTGGGGCACTTTTTAACAAAGAGATGATGATGGTGACGATGAGGATGATTATCATGATGCTATGGTGTTCCTTCTAGGATTGAGACTGCAAAACAGGGCTGTACTCTACGCTTACCTCCACAATAATTATATCCTGGCATCAACCAGGCCTGAGAGATACAGACACCTGCAGTGTTGGTCAGAAACACTTGAAGCAACACCCTCAATAATAATAATAATAATAATAATAATGTTTATTTGTATAGCGCATATTCCATATAAAAACATGCTCACCAGCGCTTTACATTTCGCAAGAAAGGCAAAAGGTGATAAAAAATGTTCACAATTACATACACAATAAGATAACAACAAACATTAAAGCTATACAAGTAAGAAGACACATAAGAAACCACAGAATATTAAAATTTAAACACTGACTTATGTAATGAAGAAAGATTAACAGATTTTTCATATGAATAAAGAGGCATACTGTGTTTATATATTGCTGCGTGTGTGTGCTTGCGTACGTGTGTGTGTACATGTGTGTGTGCGTGCGTGTGCGTTGCTGTGCGCGTGTGTTTGTAAGAATGTGTGTGTGTGTGTGAGAGAGAGAGAGAGTGTGTGTGTGTGTGTGTGTGTGTGCGTGTGCTATGTTTGCATGCGTGTGTGTGTGTTTATGCATGCAATAGTTGTACATAAAATTATAATCAATATTTTGAATGAAGATAAAAACAGAAAAATTCTAATCCATATACAGGAAAAACATTACAACTTCAGTATTACAGCATTAATACCTTGACAATCAAAATTCCTCACAAATTATGAACTATTCGCATATCATACATCACAATTTACATACAAACAAAGATTTGAAAAAGTTTCTTAAAGTATTTCAGTCTCTTTCCCACTCAATTTCTCCCCTATCCCTTCCTCAGCTGTACACATACAGTGATACACACACATGCTCACTCAAGCACACACACACACACACACACACACACACACACACACACACACACACACACACACACACACACACACACATACACACATGCACGCACACACACACCTTGCTCTATAGGCCCTTATACAAAATACTGTTATACAGGCAGGAGAGATTAGTCTGATGACAGACTTGCAAACTAGGGCTCTTCAGGTTAGATGAGTTTGAAAGAGGTGGGTTTTCAGGTGCCGTTTGAAGGTTGAGAAACACTTAGTTTTTCTGAGAGACAGTGGTAGAGAGTTCCATACATTTGGGCCAAAGACAGAGAAAGATTTTTTACCAAAGGTGTCTAGAGAGAAGCGAGGAACAGTCAACAGTGAGGTGTCAGAAGAGCGGAGCGTTCGAGAAGGTTTGTAACCCTGCAGGAGGTTGGCAAGATAGGATGGCATGTTCTCGTGATAGATACACTGAAAGCAGAGACAGGCAACTTTATATTGAATCCTAGCCTTTACCGGGAGCCAATGAAGTGTTCTAAGCAGAGATTTTGCACTCTCACGCCTGGGCTTGCGGAGAACAAGGCGAGCCGCGTAGTTCTGTATGCGCTGAAGTTTAGATAGTTGATTGTCATGGAGACCTGCGAATAGAGAGTTACAATAGTCCAGTCTAGATAGTATGAAAGAGACAGCAAGCTTGTTGGTAGCATCAGTGGAAAGGAAGGAGCGAATCTTACCAATTCTGCGTAGCTGATAGTACAGAGTACGGCACAACTGTTTGACATGGGCTTCCATAGACAGTGTTTCATCCAGATAGAAGCCAAGGTTTCTAACAGTTTGTGAGAAAGATACATCACAACCAGAGATAGACATGGGGGCATGAGTAACCTGATTGACCTTTGACTTAGTACCAGTAACAATAAGCTCAGTTTTATCATCATTCATCTTCAGCTTGTTTTCACTCATCCACTTGGAGACATCCTCTATACAATCTCTCAGACTGCACGCAAGAGCGTCAAAATCTGATGGGGCAGAGGAGCTATGCAGCTGTGAGTCATCCGCAAAGAAGTGGTATGAGTGACCTGACTGATGAATGATAGCGCTGAGAGGTTGTGTATACATAGTGAACAGGACAGGTCCCAAGACAGAACCTTGTGGGACACCACATTTCAGCACAGATGGATTTGATTTGTGGCCAATGACAACCGACTGGGTACGGCCAGTCAAATAGGAGGTAAACCAGTCCAGAACCGTTCCAGAACAGCCAAAAGTGGTGCATCGTGATAGTGGATGGTACTCGACGTGTGTGTGGTCCCAGTCTTTCCAACGAGCCCATAGCGCGCTCAGCTCTGGATAGGAGCTGGTTGGACTGATAAATCTCACACTGATTTTTTGAAGGGACTGATGGGGATTCGAACCCACAAACTTCCAGTCGATAATCCGTTGCGATAACCACTACACCACGGTAACTGGCTGATTTAACCCTTTGACTCTTACATCTATCCACTGACTGCAAAAACGTAACCTTTTGACTTCCTCACTCTATCCACCAGCTTCCTGTAGAAAGCTGGTGGATAGGGTGAGGGAGTCAAAAGGTTCAGTTCTTGCTTTGCTAGCATGGTTGACAATGCAGGATGTTATTGGACATGGTGCAGGAGTCAAAGGGTTAAACTTATAGCAGGATGTAACGTATATCCCGTCCTTCACCCCCCCCCCCCCCACAAAACCAAGTTGTATGGGGAGTGAGATGGTAGTGACCTCACTGCTCTAACGCACACGTAACTGGGCAGCAGCATAATATTTTTTTTGTTTCTCAAACATTCCATGACCAAAGTACATGTACATAATACAAAGATGAGTCCCATCAACCTGAACCCGGTCACGTGGGGGAGTGAGATGGTAGAGACCTCACTTCTTTAAAAACACACACACACACACAAACACACACACACACACACACACACACACACACACACACACACACACACACACACACGCACGCACACACACACACACACACAGAGTCTGGCAGCATGCAGCACATCTGTATTCCACCCATATACTTGTCAACATTCCACAGAAAATGAACGTACAATATCTGAGACCCGTTTCTCATTCGCGAGCACGCTCGCGTGGGCGACCAGCGAGACAGCAAGTGGCGAGGCTGAAAAAGAAGAAGAAGAACAACAACAACAACAACAACAACAGCAACAACAAGTCTGCGATGAAAGGACGTGAGGCAGAAGCAGATTTCAGCAACTGCCATCCTTGCCTCACTGGAGAGGAACAAAAAAAACACAAAAAAACAAAAAAACGAAAATAGAATCAATAAACCACAAGATTGCTGAAAGCACAAAGCGTCTGTGACTTATTCACCTTCCTGACGATTCATAGTATTATCACAGGGTGCCCCTCAGACCGCATTGTTAGACAGGTACGTAAGGTTTACGTAATGAAGATCACGCCATCCATGATTTAACTGGTTACTCGACGTTTTCCACCGACCTCCAAAGGAGGGGGGGGGGGAGAGAATATTCAAGCCCTATCTTACCCGGGTACGTAAGGTTTGCGTAATGAAGAGCACGCCTCCATGAATTAACTGGTTACTCAACATTTTCCACCGAGCAGGATCTAACGCTCACATTGGTCTTATCCAACTATAGAGGGTAGGTTATCTAGTACACAAAAGGTTTCAGCAAATACCAACGTCCAAGCGAAAAGTCCAGAGGATTGAATAACAGCCAGGGCCGCCAGGTGCCAAAGATTGCTTGGTTATTCAAATTTCGATGTCCAATGAAAGACAGGTTAGTTATTCAAATTTCGATGTCCAATGAAAGACAGGTTAGCTATTCAAATTTCGATGTCCAATGAAAGACAGATGGGAAGGTTTTGTGACAGAAACAACAGAAACGCACTGTATAAAAGCCAGAAAGTCAATCACTATACAATTCACCCATTCGATTACCACCCAGCCAGAGACCTTCCAACCTATCTTAGAGGTATGTAATCCCACGTCTCATTTTATACTTTAGTTAGGGTAGGGATAGAATAGGTAGTATGTTTGATTTTCCACAAAGCAAAGAATAGAGTAGGACATAAGAAAGTGTTCAGCATTCTAGTGATATGCAAGTTCTGATGATTCGTAGTGCATCTTAGGATTTTAGGAATATTAGAACCCAGGACAGTAGGAATGGTGAAACACGTTTATGCTGAAGTTGACTGCTTAAATAAATACGTCGTAGTTATTAATCTATGTGTAGACTGCTTATGAGAATCATGTCTAGTGTGATTAGTGCATTTCTTCTCGTCACTCTCCTTCCTTGTTGTGTGTGTGGCTTCTAAGTAGAGAAACACTTCTTCATAAACATCCCCAATTCATCTACATGTTACAGATGACTCCACCCAACCAACCCCTCCTATTATACATGGTGGAGATTGCAATCGATCCCCCTCACCTACTCGTTAGCATAAATAAGATTTTAAAATTTTGAAACATATGTGGATAAATGTTGACAGAAATAACGAAAAAGACACACACAACGAGAACAGTGAGAGCTTTAGAGAAATAGACAACGCTTCGTACGAAGAAACAAGTGTCCTATTCTTTGCTACCTCCACGTATATGAAGCCTGTATTTCTAGCTTGTGTATTTGCTTGTAAAGTGTTGTAAAGTGAAAAGCATTTCAAAGTCAACTTCAAGTACTGACAGAGCCACATATATCCCCTACCGACACAGTTAAGGATCTAAGCCAAGCGATGTGCGGTATTTCTACAGGCTAATGACAAAGCTACATGTGTGTAGCAACTTAGATTGGCAATTCAGTAAACTTACAGCCTCAGTCTTGATTCGTTTTTATTAGCTCATTAAAGCTTTTAGGCCCGGATACAGTGTTGAGACAAGTTACAGATGATTTTCTATTACTGACCAAGTTAATTCAAGTCTCATTTTCGTTCAGTTGTGCATTTCTGAGTGTAGTTTTTTTATTTCGAATAGTTCGTAAGCTGATTGCTTGCCGTCATATGAGTACTTAGTGACAAAGACAGTCCTAGAGATAGTAGATTGTATATATATATTCCTTTTACCTATTTCAATTGATGTGGCACACATGGAACGCCCTTGTCTCTGTAACTGTAGTGGAGGGTCGGACACACGCGTACGTAATACTCTGACCGTACGGTCGGTGTGTGTCCACATGCGGACGTTGAGTCACTTGACCAGGATTGCCGTCGCTCGAGTTCGTCACTTTTCAATGGGGCAATTAGCCAGTGCTCATTGAGATGGTCTCACCCGCCTTAAACTCCGGACCGTCAATCGTTCGTGATTAAACATTCCGATATATTTCATCAACCGTTACATAGTGTGCTGACCGTTTCCATACTCTTCTGAGCATTTTCGCAATGGAAATCCGTTGCAAGGGCCAGTGCCCTGCTGTCCCTATCTTAGCTCCTAGCGTTCATCTTCATTTGTTACGGTATACAGTCGTTACTACATGTATAGCCACACCGTCCTGAGAATGACTGCTCGCGCTCTAGAGCTCATTGATTTTATGCACATCCTTTCGTATTTCGGTACATAATTTCATTCCTATGCTCATAAGCGTTCATCTCCATATTGCGTACCCTGCGTTCATCTGCGCTCCTCAATCCTACATTCATAAAACGGTCATCTGCACATTTTGAACGCCCTTGCTCACATGTGGTGCAAGATACTGAAAGCCGGAGAATTGGCAGGAACTAATGCGGAACAAAGGATAAAACAAAATATGCTCAATGAGGAAAATGACCCACCACCATTGTATGCCCTCAGGAAAGACCACAAACAAGTATAAACTCTAAAGGCCCCCCTACCAGACCAGTCTGCGGAGCCACCAGCGCTTACAATAGCCATTTATCTCATTTGCTTAGCCTTATTTTGAAAGAAATAGATAAACCCTACTCTTGTAATAACACTGAAGATTTACTATCAGAGATAGAAATAGTTAACCAGACCCACCAGAACCAAAAACTCGTGGTTGGATCCATGGATGTCAAAGCCCTTTATCCAAGCCTCAATGTTGATGCAAGTGCTAAGATTGTTGGAGAAGAGTTTTACAAATCGGAAACAAATATCGAACCTAGTAGCATTGACACTTATGAACTAGGCCTCTACCTTACTCTTAACCTGTCTGTAGAAGAACTCCAAACATCAGGGTTGAGTAAGCTATGCCCAGAAAGGAGAAATAACAAGGGTAGAAGACCTACTATCACAGGCCAAGCCAACACCAATCTAGAGAAACGTAATAAAGTCTGGAAACCGCCCAGAAACAAGAAACCTACCAATGACGAAATCAAAATAATGCTTTCTAAAGCACTAGAGGTAGGAGTGAAACAAGTCATGAAAAACCATTGTATACAAATTCAACAATACACTGAAGAAACAGAAAGAAGGAGGTGCTATAGGTTTGGAACTTACTGGGGAGGTGGCTGGCGTGTTCATGTCATGGTGGGATAAACAGATGATGTATAAAATGAAAAATGAGAATATCAAATGTTTACTGTACAAAAGGTATGTAGATGATATCAATGTAGTAATTAAGAGTAAGGGGAGAAACAAAGAAAAAGACAAGGTGATGATGAACAAGCTCAAACAAATGGGAGAAGAAATACATGATTCAATCAAATTAGAAGTTGACTACCCATCGAACCACCCAGACAACAAAGTCCCCATTTTAGATGTAAAAGTTTGGGTTGACAAGGGTAAGATTCTCCATGAGTTTTATTGTAAAGAGGTCTCCTCTAAGAATGTGGTGCACCAGAAATCTGCTATGCCCATGAAAGACAAAAGAGTGATACTAACCCAAGACCTACTAAGAGTCATACTCAGATGTAGCCCATTACTACCCTGGAATAAAATAGTTGAACATGCAGGAAATTACATCCTAAGACTGCACTCTGGATATAACGCCCACTTCAAAAGGCAGATTCTTGAATCAGCATTAAGTGCTTATGAAAAGATAAAGAGGCAGGCAGAGAACGGGGAAAGACCAATGTATAGGAGTAAACACTGGAGGACAAAGATCAGACAAAAAGAAAAAAGGCAAAAGATAACTGGTTGGTTTAAGAATAAAAAAGATTCTAGAACTAACTACCAATCAGTGCTGTTTGTTCAGGCGACACCAAATTCAGAGTTGAAAACAATGTATCAAAAAGAAATAGAAAAAATCAGAGCTGAAGATAAAAGTAGTGGAAAGAGCAGGAACTAAGATTAAAGACTTGGTACAAAAATCTTATCCATTTAGACCCCAGAAATGCACTGATAACTGTTTTGCATGCACTAACGGCAACAGTAAGATCAACTGTCGTAAAAGCAATGTTGTTTACGAGGTAGAGTGCACCTCTTGTGGGGATACGTATATAGGTGAGACAAGCAGAGCAGTGAGAATAAGAGCCAATGAACACCATAACCAATACATCAAGAAAGATAAAGACTCAGTCCTTTACAGACACACTACTGAAAAACACAGTGGCAAAAATGTCCAGTGGAAATTTAGAATAGCAGGACAATACAAAGACGCCTTGACACGTCAGACAGCTGAGGCAATAAAAATAAAAGAGTTGACGCCTAGTGC
>JAPXFY010001467.1:0-2500 GCA_030674185.1 Monoplex corrugatus | reverse complement strand
GCTGCAGGCACAAAGATTCTTTTACCCGAGTGAGATCTTCATCCACACAAAAACAGGTATACTGATAAGGAAGGAAGTTGGGGTGGGGGGGGGGCAAAAGGGAGGGGGAACCAGGTCCTATGAAAAGCTCACTTCAACAGAATGGTTGGAGCCTGGTATTAAGATGGGCAACAGACAAACCAATTTGTATGCTGTGGGCTGGGACTGAACACAAGATATCAGATCTTGAATCCACAGCTGTATTATATATAGAACCACCAGCCACCCCCCCTGAGAATGGTGGAAATAATGGAAAGTATTAGCAAAGTTACTTTAATAATAATAATAATAATAACAACAACAATAAACAATAATGTAATAATAATGAAAATAATAATAATAATAATAACAATGACAATAATAAATATTACTAACACTAATAATAACAATAATAATAATAATAACAACAAAACAATAATAATAATAATAATAATACTAACAACAACAACAACAACAATAATAATAATAATAATAATAACTCCATGTCTGAGTTATGTCTGAAAATAAATAAATGCATGCTGTCTGAAGAACTCTAGCTTACACACAGACAGCTTCCATGGGATGATCAGAATCTCTCTCCCTTTTCTTTTCTATTTTTAACAAGAAATACAACAGTCACAATCATTGTCGTTATTGTTATTTTTGTTTAAAGCCCAGCCGACTGCGTAGAGCCTAATCAGGGCTACAACCTGTTTCAAAACATATGCAATTACTTCAACAGGAGAAAAAAAAGGAAAAGAAAATGATGTAGGCCTACACATATCAATGCATTCGCACACATAATCTAAGGAACTGCCCCTGGCATTGACCACTTTGTCCAATTTATCACACAGGGGATTTAAAAAACATACCTGAATACAAATTTAAGCATAACCAAGGACACTAAAACACATATACAAACAGGCCTAAATTACTTAAGAGTGCTTTCGCATACCTCATTTCCTTACAGCCAAAATGCGCTTACTACATGTATCCAATTAACAATCCTAAGAGAAAGTATGTAAGACTTTATCGAACACACACAGGTGAATGGACCAGCAAGACAGAAAATGATAGGAAGAAATGACAGAAAGCAAAAGGAACAAGGCAAAAACAAAGAGAGTGACAGAAAAGAGGAAATTTCTAGCACAGAGTTTCCTGAAGGTGGGGATACAGTTTATACTGAAAGAGCCCCCAGAATCCCTACACGGGCTAACGTTCACGATCAACGTAAAAACAGATGAGTAGTTTTCAAATGTCATCATACGCTGTAAACGACACCATATACAGCCCTTTTTCATGCACAAGAAAAAATCATTTCAATAATGCTTTAATCTTGTAAACAATTATGATAGCTCATTAGTTTTCAAATGTCATCACACACACACTGTAAATGACAGCAAATAAAGCTTTTTTTTTCCACAAAGAAAAACGTTATTTCAATACTGACTTTATCCTGTAAACAATTATGACTTTTATTTACACCTGCAAATGGACCAACAACAGACCTTCCATTTCTGACAGCGATTAACGTACAACTACAGAAAAATGCAGTCGTCCTTCACCCACCTCACAGACAAACATTTCACCCATGCCTCACAAATAATCACAAATTTCCTGCATCTCGCTGATGATTAGAATTATCAGATAATAATCTGCATACAAACAACTATTTGCATACAACCACAAGAGAATTGAAAACTTTTCCATCAATGAAAAGTCACCACAACATTGAAACAACAACAAAAAATTATCACACCATCTAGGTGGACTTTATGACTATTGCAACAACAACAAAACTTATAACCACAACAACGAAACAACAACAAAAGTCACCACACCATCTGGTGGGCTTTACGAATATTACAACAAAAACGACAACAAAAACCTTATGAAAAGTCACCACAACAATGAAATAACAACAAAAGTCACCACACCATGTTGGTGGGCTTTATGAATATTGCAACAAAAACAACAACAACAAAAATTATGAAAAGTCACCACAACAATGAAATAACGACAATAGTCACCACACCATGTTGGTGGGCTTTATGACTACTGCAACAACAACAAAAAACCTCATGAAAAGTCAGCACAATAATGAAACAACAACAAACAAAAATTACCACAGTATGTTGGGTTTTATGACTACTGCATAAAAAAAAAACTATGAAAAGTCATCACAACAATGAAACAAGAAGAAAAAGTGATCACACCATTCTGGTGAGCTTTAACTTTAAGACTATTGCAACAACAACAAAAAAGCTTATGAAAAGTCCCACAATAATGAAAGAACAACAACAACTGACCACACATGTTGGTGGGCTTTATGACAATTGCAACAACAACAACAAAAAACTTATGAAAAATCACAACAATGAAACAACAAAAAGTGACCACACTATGCTGGGCTTTATGATTACTGCAAAAAAAAAAAAAAAAATCACCACAAAATGAACAATAACAAATATTACCACGCCAT
>JAPXFY010001466.1:0-36031 GCA_030674185.1 Monoplex corrugatus | reverse complement strand
ATTTAAACTTATCAACCTGTGTCAAGGTTGTGCCATTTGCTGTTATTTTGCAGGATGGGATTTCATGTTTTTTACTTATCACCATGACTTCAGTCTTCCTGCGGTTTAGTTCCAACCCCTTACCTGTGCTTTCTATTTCTAGTATATTCACAAGGTTTTGTAGGTCCCTTTCATTTTCTGCAATTAGCACGGTGTCATCTGCGTATCGAATGTTGTTTATTCATTTTCCCTCCAACCTTTAATCCAGGGTCTTCTTCATGGTTTCTCATGTTTTCGCTGTAAAGTGTAAACAGATCTGGTGACAAAACACAACCCTGTCTCACTCCACTTTTGATGTTTTGGAAAGAGCTTATATTGTTTTCTGTTCTCATTGCAGCTGTTTGTTCCCAGTGCATATTTCTGATTATTCGTAGATCTTTTCCATCAATATTGAGTCTCTCCAGTTGGTTGATCAATTCTTCGTGTCTTACCCGATCGAAAGCCTTGGTATAGTCAACAAAGCATAAATACAAATCCTTATTCATCTCAATTGACCTCTCTATGATAGTTCTTAGGATGTATATGGCATTAATAATTCCTTTCCCTTCCACAAATCCACACTGTTCTTCTGCTATTTCTCTTTTGATTCTATTCCTTGTCCTCATCACGGTTATTCTTAACAGGAGTTTTGTTAAATGACTCATCAAACTGATTGTGCGATGGAGTTCACATTCTATAGCCCCTGTCTTCTTTGCAAGTGCAATGAAAATTTATTTTGACATATCTTTGGGGATTTTTCCAGTGTCATAAATTTCATTTAGGACTGTTATTTTTTCTATACCAAATTCCTCCAGGGCTTGAATCATCTCTGTAGTAATGTTGTCTGGTCCTGGGGCTTTTCCTGGTTTCATCTTTTTCAATGCTTCTCTAACTTTATCTTACATTATGGATGGTCCTTCAAAGTTCTTTTTTTTTATGTGGTCTTCGTTTCTGTCATCCTCAAAAAGTTGATGTGCATGTATTTTTCCTGTGGACAATTTCTTCAATTCGTCTGTACATACCCTGAGGATCTGTTTTGTGTTGGTCTTCTATTTCCTTGTATTTTGTTTTCAGCCAAACTTCCCTAGCTTTATTGCACCTATTCCTGATTTCTTTGTTTATCTTCCTGTATATCTCCTCGTTTCTCTTTGCCCTCCTCTTTTCTTCCATCAAGCCCAAAATGTCTTTAGTCATCCAGCTCTTTTTTGCTTTTCTATCTGCCTTAGGGATTTCTTCACAAGCTTCATTTATCGAATTTCTCAACTTTGTCCATTGTTCCTCACTGTCACCAATGTCTCCCAGAGCACTGAATTTGTTTTGAACATGTACATTAACTTTTTGACGTATCACTTCATCTGTCTTTAAGAGTCCAAGATCTAGTTTGATGTTGCTTTTGGTCTGTTTCCTTTTCCTTAATTTCAGCCTAAATCTTCCCACTACAGGACTGTGATCACTTTTGCAGTCTGCGCCTGGTAGTGTTTTTGCTGACATTCAAAAATGTCTAATCTTTTATTAATCAGGATGTAGTCAATCTGATTTTTAGTATTATCTCCTGGACTCATCCAAGTCCATTTTCGTCTATTAGGCTGCTCATTCATCTGTGCCCATTCTATATGTTTCTCATCCCTTTCATTTTGTGTACCAAGGCCATTATGAGGTGCAACTATATCCTCCACCCTATGCTGTCCCACTTTAGCATTAAAATCTCCCATTATTACTGTAACTTCTTGTGATTTACACTGGACCTTGGCCATCTCTAATACTTCTTAGAAGTTGCTGATGTCTTCCCGAGTACTTGCGGATGTTGGTGCATACACCTGAATGATGTTGATATCAAATGGTCTGCCTCCCAATTTGACCAGCAAAACTCTGTTGGACACAGCCCAATATCCCTTAACTGCTTTTGATTTGTCTTTGTCCATTATGATGCCTACTCCTCTTTCATGTGAATTACCACCAGAGTATATCACTGTGTATTCTCCTAATGTTAACATGCCTGCCCCCTTCCATCTCAGTTCCCCTAGTCCTAAAATACTACTAATGTTAAGCCTTTCCATCTCCATTTTGATGTTGTCTAATTTTCCCTTCTGCAAGTGTTCTGATGTTCCATGTTGCTATTTTGGTGTTTTTGAGTTTGAGTTTGGGTTAGGATGCAGTATCTGACTGACGGTCTGGTGTCACCTGCGCCACATGACAGTCCCTACCGGATGAAGGTGCTCCACAGGAGCACCTATTTACGTCATTATCTTCAATTTCCTTTTGTTTGTCCATCCATAAATATCCTGGGGAAAATACAATGGTGGTTTCCTGTTGCCTTCCATTGGTTTGTTTACGGTCTCTCCGTTAGCCTTTGTCATTCCCACGACAACCTACAAGGCAGTAGGGTAATTTTTTTCAGGGTTAACTCCCTTAGCTTTATTCTCTCCCGAATGGACTGTGTCTACAACAACACCCCTTTATGTGCCGGAATGATCATCCTCAAGATCGTGAGCACCAAAGGAAAGGAAAGGAAAAGGAAAGCCTGCACATAAACCCATGAGCTGGCCAGGTCCCGAGGCCCTACCTAGACTACGTTTTACCTAGTCTATATCTTATACTCACACTGGTATTTCATCGAACTACCACTGGAATAATCTTGTTACATGTAAATGACATGTGTATGTATCTTACCTTCAAAAGTAAGTAAATAATTAGGTCTGAATCACAACTAGCTATTAGCTATTCTGTATAAACTCGTCTCACGTGACAACCCCCCCCCCCCCCTCCCAGTCAATGCCCAAATAATCAGCTATCAACTACCTCTCGGCTTTGTTCAAGCAAAACCAGACTGACTATCATCTATTACGTAGGCCTATCTGAGTTAATTCTAAAACATTGACGTTACCCTATCAGCTGTTTTCACATGTCAAATATTGACGTTACCCTATCAGCTGTTTTCATATGTCAAACATTGACGTTACCCTATCAGCTGTTTTCATATGTCAAATATTGACGTCACCCTATCAGCTGTTTTCATATGTCAAACATTGACGTTACCCTATCAGCTGTTTTCATATGTCAAATATTGACGTTACTCTATCAGCTGTTTTCATATGTCAAACATTGACGTTACCCTATCAGCTGTTTTCATATGTCAAACATTGACGTTACCCTATCAGCTGTTTTCATATGTCAAATATTGACGTTACCCTATCAGCTGTTTTCATATGTCAAACATTGACGTTACCCTATCAGCTGTTTTCATATGTCAAACATTGACGTTACCCTATCAGCTGTTTTCATATGTCAAATATTGACGTTACCCTATCAGCTGTTTTCATATGTCAAACATTGACGTTACCCTATCAGCTGTTTTCACATGTCAAACATTGACGTTACCCTATCAGCTGTTTTCATATGTCAAACATTGACGTTACCCTATCAGCTGTTTTCATGTCAAACATTGACGTTACCCTATCAGCTGTTTTCACATGTCAAACATTGACGTTACCCTATCAGCTGTTTTCATATGTCAAATATTGACGTTATCTATCAGCTGTTTTCATATGTCAAATATTGACGTTACCCTATCAGCTGTTTTTATATGTCAAACATTGACGTTACCCTATCAGCTGTTTTCATATGTCAAATATTGACGTTATCTATCAGCTGTTTTCATATGTCAAATATTGACGTTACCCTATCAGCTGTTTTTATATGTCAAACATTGACGTTACCCTATCAGCTGTTTTCATAGTTCAAATATTGACGTAACCCTATCAGCTGTTTTCATATGTCAAACATTGCATTACCCTATCAGCTGTTTTCACATGTCAAACATTGACGTTACCCTATCAGCTGTTTTCATATGTCAAATATTGACGTTACCCTATCAGCTGTTTTCATATGTCAAACATTGACGTTACCCTATCAGCTGTTTTCATAGTTCAAATATTGACGTTACCTATCAGCTGTTTTCATATGTCAAACATTGACGTTACCCTATCAGCTGTTTTCATATGTCAAATATTGACGTTACCCTATCAGCTGTTTTCACATGTCAAACATTGACGTTACCCTATCAGCTGTTTTCATATGTCAACATTGACGTTACCCTATCAGCTGTTTTCATGTCAAACATTGACGTTACCCTATCAGCTGTTTTTCACATGTCAAACATTGACGTTACCCTATCAGCTGTTTTCACATGTCAAACATTGACGTTACCCTATCAGCTGTTTTCATATGTCAAACATTGACGTTACCCTATCAGCTGTTTCACATGAGAAACATTGACGCTACCCTATCAGCTGTTTTCACATGTCAAACATTGACGTTACCCTATCAGCTGTTTTCACATGTCAAACATTGACGTTACCCTATCAGCTGTTTTCATGTCAAACATTGACGTTACCCTATCAGCTGTTTTCACGTGTCAAACATTGACGTTACCCTATCAGCTGTTTTCACATGTCAAACATTGATTTTACCCTATCAGCTGTTTTCACATGTCAAACATTGACGTTACCCTATCAGCTGTTTTCATATGTCAAATATTGACGTCACCCTATCAGCTGTTTTCATATGTCAAACATTGACGTTACCCTATCAGCTGTTTTCACATGACAATCATTGACGTTATCCTATCAGCTCTTTTCACATGTCAAATATTGACGTTACCCTATCAGCTGTTTTCATATGTCAAACATTGACGTTACCCTATCAGCTGTTTTCACATGTCAAACATTGATTTTACCCTATCAGCTGTTTTCACATGTCAAACATTGACGTTACCCTATCAGCTGTTTTCATATGTCAAACATTGATGTTACCCTATCAGCTGTTTTCACATGTCAAATATTGACGTTACCCTATCAGCTGTTTTCACATGTCAAACATTGACGTTACCCTATCAGCTGTTTTCACATGACAAACATTGACGTTATCCTATCAGTCTTTTTCATATGTCAAACATTGACGTTACCCTATCAGCTGTTTTCACATGTCAAACATTGACGTTACCCTATCAGCTGTTTTCACATGTCAAACATTGATTTTACCCTATCAGCTGTTTTCACATGTCAAACATTGACGTTACCCTATCAGCTGTTTTCACATGTCAAACATTGACGTTACCCTATCAGCTGCTTTCATATGTCAAACATTGACGTTACCCTATCAGCTGTTTTCACATGACAAACACTAACGTCACCCTATCAGCTGTTTTCACATGTCAAACATTGATTTTACCCTATCAGCTGTTTTCATGTGTCAAACATTGACGTTACCCTATCAGCTGTTTTCATGTCAAACATTGACGTTACCCTATCAGCTGTTTTCATGTCAAACATTGACGTTACCCTATCAGCTGTTTTCATGTGTCAAACACTGACATTACCCTATCAGCTGTTTTCACATGTCAAACATTGACGTTATCTATCAGCTGTTTTCATGTCAAACACTGACATTACCCTATCAGCTGTTTTCACATGTCAAACATTGACGTTACCCTATCAGCTGTTTTCATGTGTCAAACATTGACGTTACCCTATCAGCTGTTTTCATGTGTCAAACATTGACGTTACCCTATCAGCTGTTTTCATGTCAAACACTGACATTACCCTATCAGCTGTTTTCATGTGTCAAACACTGACATTACCCTATCAGCTGTTTTCACATGTCAAACATTGACGTTACCCTATCAGCTGTTTTCATGTCAAACACTGACATTACCCTATCAGCTGTTTTCATGTGTCAAACACTGACATTACCCTATCAGCTGTTTTCACATGTCAAACATTGACGTTACCCTATCAGCTGTTTTCACATGTCAAACATTGACGTTACCCTATCAGCTGTTTTCATATGTCAAATATTGACGTTACCCTATCAGCTGTTTTCATGTCAAACATTGACGTTACCCTATCAGCTGTTTTCACATGTCAAACATTGACGTTACTCTATAAGCTGTTTTCATATGTCAAATATTGACGTTACCCTATCAGCTGTTTTCATATGTCAAACATTGACGTTACCCTATCAGCTGTTTTCATATGTCAAACATTGACGTTACCCTATCAGCTGTTTTCATGTGTCAAACACTGACATTACTCTATCAGCTGTTTTCATGTCAAACATTGACGTTACCCTATCAGCTGTTTTCATGTGTCAAATATTGACGTTACCCTATCAGCTGTTTTCACATGTCAAACATTGACGTTACCCTATCAGCTGTTTTCATATGTCAAACATTGACGTTACCCTATCAGCTGTTTTCATGTGTCAAATATTGACGTTACCCTATCAGCTGTTTTCATGTCAAACATTGACGTTACCCTATCAGCTGTTTTCATGTCAAACATTGACGTTACCCTATCAGCTGTTTTTATGTCAAACATTGACGTTACCCTATCAGCTGTTTTCACATGTCAAACATTGACGTTACCCTATCAGCTGTTTTCATATGTCAAACATTGACGTTACCCTATCAGCTGTTTTCATGTCAAACATTGACGTTACCCTATCAGCTGTTTTCATGTGTCAAACACTGACATTACTCTATCAGCTGTTTTCATGTCAAACATTGACGTTACCCTATCAGCTGTTTTCACATGTCAAACATTGACGTTACCCTATCAGCTGTTTTCATATGTCAATATATGACGTTACCCTATCAGCTGTTTTCATGTCAAACATTGACGTTACCCTATCAGCTGTTTTCACATGTCAAACATTGACGTTACTCTATAAGCTGTTTTCATATGTCAAATATTGACGTTACCCTATCAGCTGTTTTCATATGTCAAACATTGACGTTACCCTATCAGCTGTTTTCATATGTCAAACATTGACGTTACCCTATCAGCTGTTTTCATGTGTCAAACACTGACATTACTCTATCAGCTGTTTTCATGTCAAACATTGACGTTACCCTATCAGCTGTTTTCATGTGTCAAATATTGACGTTACCCTATCAGCTGTTTTCACATGTCAAACATTGACGTTACCCTATCAGCTGTTTTCATATGTCAAACATTGACGTTACCCTATCAGCTGTTTTCATGTGTCAAATATTGACGTTACCCTATCAGCTGTTTTCATGTCAAACATTGACGTTACCCTATCAGCTGTTTTCATGTCAAACATTGACGTTACCCTATCAGCTGTTTTCATGTCAAACATTGACGTTACCCTATCAGCTGTTTTCACATGTCAAACATTGACGTTACCCTATCAGCTGTTTTCATATGTCAAACATTGACGTTACCCTATCAGCTGTTTTCATGTCAAACATTGACGTTACCCTATCAGCTGTTTTCATGTGTCAAACACTGACATTACTCTATCAGCTGTTTTCATGTCAAACATTGACGTTACCCTATCAGCTGTTTTCACATGACAAACATTAACGTTACCCTATCAGCTGTTTTCACATGACAAACATTGACGTTACCCTATCAGCTGTTTTCATGTCAAACATTGACGTTACCCTATCAGCTGTTTTCATGTGTCAAACACCGACATTACCCTATCAGCTGTTTTCATGTGTCAAACATTGACGTTACCCTATCAGCTGTTTTCACATGTCAAACATTGATTTTACCCTATCAGCTGTTTTCATATGTCAAACTTCCTTAGTTTATGTATACTTACAGGCTGTTGGCAACAATGTATCGTCAACCTTCGAATTATTTGAATATTTCAACTTCCGCTTGTACTTGTAGACACAACCTTGGGTTGATGGGTTTAATCGTGTAGAAATCGTACAATTAATTAAAGAGGAAACAGCCCTTCAAAAGGAATGGTTGGTTGACAGAATGGACATCTTACAGGCTACTGTTAAATTAAACAATACTGAGTCTACGTACCCAAAATATATACCCAAGATATATATATTGTTTTTGTTGCTGGTGGTGGTGGTGGTGTTTTTGTTGTTGTTTTTGTTTGTTTGTTTGGTTGGTTGGTTGGTTGGCTGGTTGGTTGCTTGCTTGCTTGGATGTTGTTGTTTTGTGTGTGTGGGGGGGGGGGTGGGGGTGGGGGTGTCATGTGCGCAGGTGGTGCGTGCACATGTTTTTTGTATCGTGTGCATGGGGGATGTATGCATAAGTTTTTTATGTTGCGTGACAGACGAGTGCAGTATATATGTTCTGATTGCTGAGCATATGTGTACAAAAGCATGACAGTGGTGATCCCGACGTGATTTTGGACCTCTAAAATACAGGCAGGATTTCAAACCCTTGAGTTTCTGGGGCATGCCATTTCAGTTGGTAGGATGACACCTGAAAAAACAAAAGTTAAAAAGATCTTGTCACTGCAAAGGCCAACTTCCAAAAACCAGGTCAGATCACTACTTGGACTTCTATCTTATCATAGAAGATATATCCCGCATTTTGCTTCTTTGACAGCCCCATTGACTGATCTCACTGAAGACAATACCAGTAGACAAATCACTTGGACAGAGAAATGTCAATCCGCTTTAGAGTGTGTCCAGCAGGTATTGAATTCATTCCCAGTTTCGCTACTTCCATCCTTGTCTGAGAATTTTATTCTCAGAACTAATACCAGCTCTAAAGGCATGGGAGCAGTGCTCCTGCAAACCAAAAATGGTCTTCTCCATCCTGTCCAATTTGCCAGAAAAACATTCTCCATGCCTCAGCAAAAATATTCCACAATTGAAAGAGAGTGTTTGGCAATTGTCTGGGCATGTGCGAAATTTGCAAGGCACCTGACTGGCAGAGAATTCACTCTACAAACAGATCATAGCCCCTCACTTTTCTCCAGCCTACAAAGACTCGGAATAATCGCTTGTTGCGAAGGGCCCTTACCCTGCAGGAATTCCGGTTCCGTATTCAACCAATTCCGGGCACAGCAAGTACATTCGCAGATCTTCTGTCACGGGAGTGAATTGCTTGTCAGTCAGTCAGTCAGTCAGTCAGTCAGTCAGTCAATCAAATCCTTATGTAATCATATTTATTTTGTTTTATGTGAGAATGTGATGTGATTTATATGTCCATTTTTTATGTATGATTGTAATGACTGATTTTCAATTTCATGTATTTCTTTGACATGATGGATTTATTGAATTTGTATGGTTCATCAATATTGTTAGCCTGAAACATGAATCAACAAACTTCCTCTCTCAGTCCGTCAGCAACCTACTTTTGTCTCCTTCAAGTCCGCTCTCAAAACTCACCTTTTCTCCTCTGCATAAAATCCTGACCTCACTCAATCCCCTCTGCAGCCTGTCTCCACTCGGAGGGGAATCACATTGCAATATATAATTGTATATAATATGCTCTCTATAATTTTCCATTGTTTTTATTCTTTCTCCCCATTTATAGCCGTGTGTGTGTGTGTGTGTGTGTGTGTGTGTGTGTGTGTGTGTATGTGTGTGTGTGTGTGTGTGTGTGGTGCGTGGGTGCGTGTGTGTGCGTGCGTGCGTGCGTGTGTGTGCGTGCATGCGTGTGTGTGTGTTTCAGCGCTTAGATTTGATTTTATCAAGATTTTGCGCTATATAAATATTGTAATTATTATTATTATATTATTATATAATTATTTGATTGCTGTTGATTGCATGATTTCATGTGGCGAAGTTTATTAACATTGAAATTATCACTATTTGCCATATGTGAATGAGTGTCATACATTATTATGAATTGTCTTATTTTGGTGAATGGTTGTGATAGATTCTGTGAGAGGCCCTATTTTATTCATGGGTGTTGTGCTGTGCTGGGCATCTAATTAATTGAGTGGCTTTTGACTGGTGTCATATTTTGGTGGATGTCTTGATTATTGTACATGTCAAACATCCACGAGTTGATGAATGTATTTGGTTGCAAACATGATTGCTTGTCATTTTGGCATTATTTGATTTCCATGCTTATAGCAGTGGCTATTTAAAACATAGCTGTCACAATTTTTTTCCGCGGGATAGGGGTGTCATGTGTGCAGGGTGGTGCGTGCACATGTTTTTTGTATCGTGTGCATGGGGAATGTATGCATGAGTTTTTTATGTTGCGTGACGGACGAGTGCAGTATATATGTTCTGATTGCGTGAACATATGTGTACAAAAGCATGACTGTGGGTGTTTTTGTTTTTGGTTTTTTTTTTTTCGTTTGTTTTTGTTTTGGGTGTTGGTGTTGGTGATTTGTGCTGTAACTATAATAATAATAATAATAATAATAATGTTTATTTGTATAGCGCATATTCCATATAAAAACATGCTCACCAGCGCTTTACATTTCGCAAGAAAGGCAAAAGGTGATGAAAAATGTTCACAATTACATACACAATAAGATAACAACAAACATTAAAGCTATACAAGTAAGAAGACACATAAGAAACCACATAATATTAAAATTTAAACACTGACTTATGTAATGAGAAAAGATTAACAGATTTTTCATATGAATAAAGAGGCATACTGTGTTTATATATTGCTGCGTGTGTGTGCTTGCGTAAGTGTGTGTGTACACGTGTGTGTGCGTGCGTGTGCGTTGCTGTGCGCGTGTGTTTGTAAGAATGTGTGTGTGTGTGTGTGTGTGTGTGTGTGTGTGTGTGTGTGTGTGTGTGTGTGAGAGAGAGAGAGAGAGAGAGAGAGAGAGAGTGTGTGTGTGTGTGTGTGCGTGTGCTATGTTTGCATGCGTGTGTGTGTGTTTATGCATGCAATAGTTGTACATAAAATTATAATCAATATTTTGAATGAAGATAAAAACAGAAAAATTCTAATCCATATACAGGAAAAACATTACAACTTCAGTATTAAAGCATTAATACCTTGACAATCAAAATTCCTCACAAATTATGAACTATTCGCATATCATACATCACAATTTACATACAAACAAAGATTTGAAAAAGTTTCTTAAAGTATTTCAGTCTCTTTCCCACTCAATTTCTCCCCTATCCCTTCCTCAGCTGTACACATACAGTGATACACACACATGCTCACTCAAGCACACACACACACACACACACACACACACACACACACACACACACACACACACACACACACACACACACACACACACACATACACACATGCACGCACACACATACCTTGCTCTATAGGCCCTTATACAAAATACTGTTATACAGGCAGGAGAGATTAGTCTGATGACAGACTTGCAAACTAAGGCTCTTCAGGTTAGATGAGTTTGAAAGAGGTGGGTTTTCAGGTGCCGTTTGAAGGTTGAGAAACACTTAGTTTTTCTGAGAGATAGTGGTAGAGAGTTCCATACATTTGGGCCAAAGACAGAGAAAGATTTTTTACCAAAGGTGTCTAGAGAGAAGCGAGGAACAGTCAACAGTGAGGTGTCAGAAGAGCGGAGCGTTCGAGAAGGTTTGTAACCCTGCAGGAGGTTGGCAAGATAGGATGGCATGTTCTCGTGATAGATACACTGAAAGCAGAGACAGGCAACTTTATATTGAATCCTAGCCTTTACCGGGAGCCAATGAAGTGTTCTAAGCAGAGATTTTGCACTCTCACGCCTGGGCTTGCGGAGAACAAGGCGAGCCGCGTGGTTCTGTATGCGCTGAAGTTTAGATAGTTGATTGTCATGGAGACCTGCGAATAGAGAGTTACAATAGTCCAGTCTAGATAGTATGAAAGAGACAGCAAGCTTGTTGGTAGCATCAGTGGAAAGGAAGGAGCGAATCTTACCAATTCTGCGTAGCTGATAGTACAGAGTACGGCACAACTGTTTGACATGGGCTTCCATAGAACTATGTGAAATGTTGGGGAGATAAGTTGGGGAGAAGATGATTGTCTCACAGATCAAGTCAGTTTTAAGTATAGTTTTTGCTACGTCCTGGTGGAGAAGAAATCCTGCATCATGAATGTCTGTCTGATCCATGTTCACACTACTCCATACCAAAACACAGTTGGCATGAATGTCGTTGGTTGACCTGTCCTTTCATCTACTGGCTGATATTCCCATGACTAGTGTTTTGTCAGTTTGCGAGAATTCTGCTGTCTCTGGATCTTTGTCCTTCAGATCACAGACATTCCAGTGTCAGTTGTGTTTGATTAAACCCTTTCTTTTTCTTCTTCTTGTTCTCATTCTTCTTCTTTGTTTCTAAACATTTTCCCCCTGTTCTTGATCCATCAGTTTCACTTTCCTTTTGTGTTCTTGAGTAACTGTACACCTGATATCAGCTAGCAAGTCTTGTGAATATACTAGAAATAGAAAGCAAAGGTAAGGTGTTGGAACTAAACAGCAAGAAGACTGAAGTCATGGTGATCAATAAAAAACATGAAACCCCTCATGCAAAATAACAGCAAACGATACAACATTGACACAGGTTAATACGTTCAAATACCTGGGAACGGTCATTTCATCAGACGGCAGATGCATGTCAGAAATAGCCAGCAGTATCGGCCAAGCCAAAACAGCATTCAGGAAGATGAAAAGCATTCTTACCAACAAATGCCTATCAATTAACATCAGGAAGAGAGTTCTTGAATGTTATGTAGAACCAATACTGTTGTACGGTTGTGAGGTGTGGACAGTCAACAAGCAAAGCCAGAACAAGATTCAGGCAGCCGAGATGTGGTTTCTAAGAAGAATGTTGAGAGTTCCATGGACAGCAAAGAAAACAAAGGAGACAGTCTTGATGGAGGCAGACACAAGTAGATCATTCATAAGGGAGATTAGGAAAAGACAGGCAACATTTATAGGCCATTTCATGAGGAAGGAGGAGTTGGAGCACCTGGTCACAACGGGAAAGCTGGAGGGCAAGTGAGCACCAAGTAGACCCAGGGAGAAGATACTAGACGGACTTGAAGAGTGGCTGAAGACAAAGACGGTGGAAGAGATGCTTAAGGCAACAAGAGATAGAGACAGATGGAAGTCCATAATCGCCAACGCCATGCGGCAGGGCACCTGATGATGACGATGATGATGTCTACCTCCCATCCCCCATCCCCCATCCCCACCCTCTCAGTTTGCGCCCTAAAGGTTTTGTCGTTGTTGGCAAATGTTTTGGTGAGTGTGTGCGCCTTAACTTTATTCTTGAACCAAGATTTGGCACCTTATAAACAATAATAATATTAAGAAGAAGAAGAATGATGATGATGATAATGATAAAAACAATAACAATAATAATGATAATAATTAATGATAATAGTAATAGTAGTAGTATATTGCCGACAATATCATGTTTGCTACGTCCAAAAGGAAACCTTTCTTTGGATTTATGGACGCAGTCTAATTTGTGAGGATCTTGTACAAGTTGTGTGTCAGGACCAACCATTGCAATATCTTCCCATGCATAACTTTCCCAAGATCATTTGGAACTTTTCTTCCACGCTGTTCGAGCAGCAGGAAGTTTTAACATTAACCGAAAAGCAAGGCACTTTGTGGCTTCTCACAAACGTCTGATGATACGTCATGACGTCACCGTGGTCACTGGAAACACAATACTGCTGGATAACACACATCAGTACTGACGACAGTGTCTGCAACGTCTGCTGTGAAGACTTCAATAGAAGACCAGTCTGAGGATGTCTTGATTACAAGACGGCAGAGTCTGGTTCCAGCACAGCACCGTCCAGAAGAAAACCTTTCACAGATCCCAGATCTCTGTTTATTCAGAGAGGCTGGCTTTATGGTCAAGATGGCAGCCAGGAGAACGTCATGTCCTGAGTATCAGTCAGCGTTGACAACAAAAACGTTGGGTGGCAGTCAACTCAGTCACTGGCTGATCATTCAGAAGGACAGAGGAAGTCTACAAAAGCCGTCAGACAGTGTCATCAACATCTGCCAAGTGATAGAATGGCTTTCACAAAAGGCGTTCCTTGTGACTGGTCAGAAGTTTCCTTAAGGCACTGGTATTACTGGTGCCCTATCCCATGCTGTGTTGCAAGAGGTTGGAGGCATAGCATTCTAGACCGTCAATGGACATATGTTGGGCATGTACTGGATACAAACTGATAACAACCACATCTTTCTTCTCATCAAATTTGTCACACATACTTACACAAATGTCAGGATGCACCATTTAACAAAGCAACACAACCTACACATCAGGCGGAAATTCATCCACAAAACGTTCACATCTGGTTTAAACATCAGTACGCCATCTTTTCCTTTCTTGGTTGTGTACATATTCACTGAAACAACTTCTGTCGTATTTTGAGTGTTTATGTGACAATTTTATGTACTGCGATGAGTGGATTAAAATCTGATATAACTAATGGTGTAAATAAACAGACGTGTTGTTCCTTACAGTGATGTTCATTGTAGTTGTTTTCTGTAGGGTTGGTCTGTCTTAGTTTTGTGTTATGCTTGACTTAACGTCTTATTCTGTAAGACTACATGGAAAGCCAGTGCAGTGAGTATGTACATTTTGTGTATTGAATTTGTATATGTGTGTGTGTATGTCTGTTTGTGTGCACGCGCGCGTGCGCTGTGCAGATGCGTGCATGCGTGTGTGCATGATTGTGTTCGTCCGTGTAATGTACGTGTGTATGACCAAATGTTTCCTACAACCAGTTTGAAAACACATTATGGACAGTTGTAGTTGATTTGAACACATTTCATTCATGAATTGGGATCAAACTGGTCAGAAAAGCAAAACCTACAATGTACTATATTATTTGATATGTCAGCAATGTTGAGATCTATTTTCAGTTGGCATTTTCTTGATATCTGGATATATTTAGAGTTGTTCTTACAAACATGACAATCCATAATGATGAGTACAATAAGCTGTAGACCAAATGTGTGTAAGAAAAACAGAATTACTTTTGGGTATTACATATATCATCACTGGACACTGTTACCTCAGTTTGACACACTTGAGGGCTGTTATCCTGGTTTGATACAGTTATAGACTGTGTACAACAATATTGTATGTTACCAGTGTGTACAACAGTATTGTATGTTACCATTGTGTACAACAGTATTGTATGTTGCCAGTGTGTACAACAGTATTGTATGTTACCAGTGTGTACAACAGTATTGTATGTTACCAGTGTGTACAACAGTATTGTATGTTACCATTGTGTACAACAGTATTGTATGTTACCAGTGTGTACAACAGTATTGTATGTTACCATTGTGTACAACAGTATTGTATGTTACCAGTGTGTACAACAGTATTGTATGTTACCATTGTGTACAACAATATTGTATGTTACCATTGTCTACTCTCTGGGTTTGTTTGTTTGTTTGTTTGTTTGTTTGTTTGTTTTAGTTTATTGTGGTCTACTCTTTGATAGCTGCAATGTTACATAACAGTAACTGAAGATACGTGAAAAAAAGTTAAAGAAAGATAAATTCCATTGACACTTGAAGCCTGTGTGCAATCTGTGAAAGATGCGTGCGTGCGTGAGTGCGTGCGTGAGTGCGTGCGTGAGTGTGTGCGTGTGTGTGTGTGTGTGTGTGTGTGTGTGTGTGTGTGTGTGTGTGTGTGTGTGTGTGCACGCTCGCGCACGTGTGTGTATATGTGTGCAGACGGGTGTACATGTGTTTGTGTCTGTGTGGGTTTGTGCATGCTGGCGTGCTCTTCCTCTCTCTCCCTCCCTGCCTCTCTGCCTCTCACTGTGTGGAAGATTATACTCACTACTTCTATCAGCCGGAAAGAAATTCGTGTCGTCTTTCCGTGACGGATTAAGCCAACGATAGGCCAGAATAAACAGTAGAGTTTCACGCAGTGCAGATGAACGAGGTCTGTCGAATGAAGGGGAGTAAAATCTCGTATGGGAGTAATTCTGGCGTGTGTGCGGGGAGTACTTTTCTCGTGAAGGGAGTAACAATCGCGTTACGCGGTTTTTACTCCGGAGTAAATTTGGCTTGGGGAGTAAATTCCGCGTGTTACACCGGCACATCTCACGTGAACAAGTCTAAGTAGGGACAGTGTCACGGGTCGCCTTCACATAGAAGCTGTTGCTTAACCAGCTTGTCCTGGCCTTAAAGGACCTGAATCGTTTACCGGAAGGGAGGGGGGAGAAGAAAATATTTGCCGGATGGCCCTCGTCGGCCACAATGGATTTGACCTCTTTTTCATTCTTTTGACATAGATGGACTCAAGGGGCTCCAAAGTGGTCCCAATAATTTTCGAGGCGGTCCGGACAACTCTGTTGAGCCTCTCCCTCTCGGCTGTGGGGAGGGCGCCATACCAGGCAGTGATCGAAAAGGTCAGTACGCTCTCTATCGCCGCCCGGTAGAACTGCACGAGTATATTCTGACTAACACCGAACTTTTTGAGTTGGCGGAGGAAAAACAGTCTTTGTTGGGATTTTGACACAATGTTGCTGGTGTTTTCCTCCCACTTCAACGAGCTTGATATCATCGTACCTAGAATCTTGAATGTGTCTACAGCTTCTACGGTCTTTCCCTTAATCACAAGGGGAGTGACAGGGGTCTTGGATCTTCTGGTGTCCACAATCATTTCCTTTGTTTTCACAGCATTGAGTTCCAGATTGTTACTGTCACACCATCTAACAAGTTTCTGTACTTCGTTGAAGTATACGGACTCGTCGTCGTTGTTGATGAGGCCCTCTACCTTGGTATCATCGGAGAACTTAAAGTACTTGACCGTGTCACTTGATGAGCGGCAATCGTTCGTGTACAGAGTGAACAAAAGGGGCGACAAGACACAGCCCTGAGGAGCACCAGTGTTCAGAGTGAGAGGGGAGGAATGGATGCCAGTGATAGGCTGATACAATACCAGCGTGACGTATAGACTAGGTAAAACATAGGTTAGGTAGGGCCTCAGGACCTGGCCAGCTCATGGGTTTTTGTGCAGGCCTAAGACTTGTGCCATGGTCACCATACACATGCACCTGTGATGTTAGTGCATACGGAATTCGTTCCGAGCTCGGAGACGTCGTCTTGGGAAACTGAAACTGAAACTCAAGCAAATTAAAGGCTTTATACAAGAACCATGCTAACTTTCCCAGCAAAGATTCGTCCTGGTTGGCCATGATGCTAACATATTTCGCATAGTGTTCTACATTGTACTGCAGTTGGATTGTTTTTGTTTTCTCACAATTAAACTCAGTACGTGTGTTGTACAACGTTCCTCGATAAAGACTAGAACGTAATAAGACCAATCACAACAGATAGTTTTGTCTGTTGGCATTTGAGACGCTGGGAGGGATGAGGTGGACGTGTGAAAGAGAGATTGGTAATCAGGGCAGTGAATATCAGTGTGCTTTCTTTTTGAAATAGTGTAAACATGTGGTGAAATTAATCTCTTTGGTGTTTGTATGTATAATGGGTGATATATTAGTGCTATTGTACGTATGTATTAGTGCTTATGTACGTATGTATTAGTGCTTATGTACGTATTACACTCTGTGCTTTGGACACGATATATCATATGTCAATCTTAGTCAATATAATCAAAACATTTTTGAACACTACAGTTTATTACACAAAGTTCACAACAGCATAACAAAACTGTAAACAAGCAAACTGTCAAATCATTATCTGATATGAATGGCAGATGATAAAATGAAATCAAGCCATAGGAGTTTGAAGTTCACAGTTTGTTCAAGGGATATTCATTGCACTCACACAACTCCATACAGGCTCCACCCAAATCTGCCAGCAATTGTCTGGCAGACTTCCTGAGCTTATGCAAAACCTTATGTGCTGACAAGGTCTTGAAATGGGAAGGACAGAAGAAAGACCTATGAAGCACTAAGCTGACATCATTAGATACAGTATGATAGGCAGCAGACATCATTAGATACAGTATGATAGGCAGCAGACATCATTAGATACAGTATGATAGGCAGCAGACATCATTAGATACAGTATGATAGGCAGCAGACATCATTAGATACATTATAATAGGCAGCAGACATCATTATATACAGTATGATAGGCAGCAGACATCATTAGATACAGTATGATAGGCAGCAGACATCATTAGATACAGTATGATAGACAGCAGACATCATTAGATACAGTATGATAGGCAGCAGACATCACTAGATACAGTATGATAGGCAGCAGACATCATTAGATACATTATGATAGGCAGCAGACATCATTAGATACAGTATGATAGGCAGCAGACATCATTAGATACAGTATGATAGGCAGCAGACATCATTAGATACATTATGATAGGCAGCAGACATCATTAGATACATTATGATAGGCAGCAGACATCATTAGATACATTATGATAGGCAGCAGACATCATTAGATACAGTATGATAGGCAGCAGACATCATTAGATACAGTATGATAGGCAGCAGACATCATTAGATACAGTATGATAGACACAGACATCATTAGATACAGTATGATAGGCAGCAGACATCATTAGATACATTATGATAGGCAGCAGACATCATTAGATACATTATGATAGGCAGCAGACATCATTAGATACAGTATGATAGGCAGCAGACATCATTAGATACATTATGATAGGCAGCAGACATCATTAGATACATTATGATAGGCAGCAGACATCATTAGATACATTATGATAGGCAGCAGACATCATTAGATACATTATGATAGGCAGCAGACATCATTAGATACATTATGATAGGCAGCAGACATCATTAGATACATTATGATAGGCAGCAGACATCATTAGATACATTATGATAGGCAGCAGACATCATTAGATACATTATGATAGGCAGCAGACATCATTAGATACATTATGATAGGCAGCAGACATTAGATACAGTATGATAGGCAGCAGACATCATTAGATACATTATGATAGGCAGCAGACATCATTAGATACAGTATGATAGGCAGCAGACATCATTAGATACATTATGATAGGCAGCAGACATCATTAGATACAGTATGATAGGCAGCAGACATCATTAGATACATTATGATAGGCAGCAGACATCATTAGATACATTATGATAGGCAGCAGACATCATTAGATACATTATGATAGGCAGCAGACATCATTAGATACATTATGATAGGCAGCAGACATCATTAGATACATTATGATAGGCAGCAGACATCATTAGATACATTATGATAGGCAGCAGACATCATTAGATACATTATGATAGGCAGCAGACATCATTAGATACATTATGATAGGCAGCAGACATTAGATACAGTATGATAGGCAGCAGACATCATTAGATACAGTATGATAGGCAGCAGACATCATTAGATACAGTATGATAGGCAGCAAACATCATTAGGTACAGTATGATAGGCAGCAGACAGGCCAGTTTTTAGTTTTGCAGGCTGAGTTGCTGTCATCATGATCATGTGCACTTTGACAGTCATGATTTATGGCTGTGAAGCCTGGACCCTGAGAAAAACTAATTGCAGAAGAATTGAGGCAGCAGAGATGTGGTATAATCGGAG
The DNA here is from genome assembly GCA_030674185.1 of Monoplex corrugatus. NCBI lineage: Eukaryota > Metazoa > Mollusca > Gastropoda > Littorinimorpha > Ranellidae > Monoplex > Monoplex corrugatus. Next base: position 16,711 of record JAPXFY010001466.1, on the reverse strand, counting down.
ACTACTACGTGTCAAATGGACAGATAAAAGAACTAATGAAAGAGTCCTAGAAGAACTTGATACCACCAGAAAACTACTAGCAGACATCAACAAGAGAAGACTAAAAGTAAAATACATTGGCCATGTGTCACGCAGCAAGAACACGGATCTCATGGCAACCATCTTTCAAGGAAAAAACAGTGATTAAAAGGAAGAAAGGCAAACCTCTAATCTCATACATCGAGAACATAACCAACATCAGTGGCCTAAATATTCAAGAAACTGTCCACAAAAGTCAAGACAGAGCAGCCTGGAGGGAGGTGGTGGTGTACAGTATCCAGGTGTGCAGGGGCAAACACCAAATGAGGTGACGCTGACAAGTGAGACAGGTGTGAGGCTGGGTTGACTATAGATCTATATCAGATCTTGAATCCACAGCTCTATCAGACACACACACACACACACACACACACGCACACACACACACGCACGCACACATACACACACACATACACACACACACATACACACACACATACACACACACACACACACACACACACACACACACACACACACACACACACACACACACACAAAGGCAACCACAATATCAAATGTCTATCCTGCTCAGGCCAGCTTTGCTCTTTCAGTCTCGATATACATTATTTTCAAAGCGTCAACATAGTGTATACCATGTAGGCCTACACCCCTTCCCAACACCTTCTGAACAAGTCAGCAATACAAGCACACACTAACATGCATAAAAAACCAAACACTGGTCAGTAAGTTTGAACGTCTGATTGTCAATCAAGTCATCTGCTCCATCTAATGTTCATTTCAGCTGCTAAATTCAGTGTAGTTCTACAAGTCATAAACTGTGTGTAGCAATCACTTAATTCAGTGTAGTTCTATAATTCATAAACTGTGTGTAGCAATTACTAAATTCAGTGTAGTTCTATAATTGATAGTCTGTAGCAATCACTAAATTCAGTGTAGTTCTATAATTGATAGTCTGTAGCAATCACTAAATTCAGTGTAGTTCTATAATTGATAGTCTGTAGCAATCACTAAATTCAGTGTAGTTCTATAATTGATAGTCTGTAGCAGTCACTAAATTCAGTGTAGTTCTATAATTAATAAACTGTGTGTAGCAATCACTAAATTCAGTGTAATTCTATAATTCACAGTATGTAGCACTCAATCACTGAATCAGTCAATGATCTAGGTCTTATACAAAAATGAAAGTTTATGCAAGTCCATATCAACTTTCAATTTTTTCTTAACCTTTCTCTTCTCTGTATTAGTGTATTATCTATAACTCTCACACATGTGTACACACACACACACACACACACACACACACACACACACACACACACACACACACACACCACACACACACACACACACACACACACACACACACAGCACACACATAAACACAAGTGTGCACATGTGAAACACACACACACACACACACAGAGGGGAAGGAAGAGAGAGAGAGAGAGAGAGAGAGAGAGACAGACAGACAGAGACTAAGTCAGTGAGTGTCACACAAAGAGAGAAAGAGAGGAAGGGAGAGTGAAAAAGAGAGACAGAAACATAACAGAAACACTCAAACATTCAGTGACAGACAAACGGATTCACAGAGAGAGAGAGAGAGAGAGAGAGAGAGAGAGAGAGAGAGAGAGAGAGAGAGAGAGAGAGAGAGAGGCAAACTGAAAAACAAACAAGAGAGACAGAAAGACAGATAGACACAAAGTCAACATAACCATATCTTGAAAAGCTAAAATAAATACAAGCATATCTGACATCAGTAACGTCCTCTGCCTTGTCCACTTTTTTGCCCAGGGCCAAACTGGCGGCACTCACTCCACTCTGTCTGGCTCGAAGCTTCTGCAGGGCTCTGATATCCTCCAGCTTGTTTCTAGACACACAAATCATTAAAACATAAAAACACGGGCATGCACACATGTATTCACGTGCACGCACGCACACACACACACACACAAACAATGCACAAACACAAACTCACATGCACAAACACAGGCCAATAGGCACACACACACACACACGCAAAAATATACACAAAGGTGCAACTTAGAAAAAGTCAATAAACATTAAACTGAAAGGGGTCCAGGGGCCAGCAGCGCCCCATATCGGGGGTCTGGGGGCTATGAAGCTTTTTCAAAAAACGGATTTTCCGTTGCTGACTCTTTTGAAAAAACGGATTCCATCGTCAAACGGGAAAAGTTGCACCCATGTATACATACTTACATACACACACATACATGCACACAGATACACACACACACACACACACACACACACACACACAATTTGTTGTTTCATCATCAGCATGATCAGAAGTATCTTTGAATTTAAATGTTTATCTTCCTGATCATTTCTGTCATCAACTGACTCTTCTTCATTATCTGATGCTTTGAAGACATTGCTCTTGAAAGCATTTGTTCATGAGTAAAGAATTGGGCAAAGCAATGAATTGATGCTATTTTCAAAATTGGGTAAAGTGATAAATTGATGCTATTTTCACTAGCAAATAAAATGCATGCAATCAGATCAGGTCAGAATAATCAAGAGAAGGGTTCTGAACATTCACTTCAAATAAAGATCTGTCCATGACCTTGGCCTGAACTTATGAGACCACTGTTCTGTGGCAGGAACATTCCACTAAGTTCTGGCTGGAGATATTTCACTTATAAGGTTAGGGTCTAGAGTAAGAATGCACACAGTGGAGCTGTCAGCACATGCCAGCATGCATCATGCAGGCAGTAGAGCACTAAGCAATGCACACACAGCTGCACTCTATGGGTAAGAAGTTGAGCCAGTTAGAATTTAACTATGATACACCGACACTGGATCGGGAGATGTTCTGTTCAAAATGCACTCGATGACACAAACGTGACAAAGGCCAAATGAGGTGCTTTCCTAACACTGTAACAGACTCATCAGTCGGCCTCAGAGTGTGTGTGTGTGTGTGTGTGTGTGTGTGTGTGTGTGTGTGTGTGTGTGTGTGTGTGTGTGTGTGTGTGTGTGTGTGTGTGTGTTTGTGTGTGTGTGAGACTCAGTGAGCGAGGAAAGAAAAGATGGAGAGAGAGAGAGAACTCAGAAAATGTTTATTGTACATCGGCCTTAGGCCACAATACATGCATGGGAAAGGGGAGGGGAGGAGATCAGGTTTTCTTATACATTCATACAAGTTATACTTTCAAACTGCAGTGAACTCTGTCACATTGTCCCCTTCTATCGTTTACCGTCACATAAGCTGGGATACATTCATCTTTGCATTTACAGTGGTCTTTTCATTTGTATTCTAGTCCATATTCCTTAACTGGCCAGCTAAGAATATTTGTCATTAACCGCATCTATATCATTCATCCAACTGTCAATTTTACAATAACTGGCTATCAGACAAACAAACCATTCAATTAGTGCACAGATCTGACATTTCTTGTACCCTTCGGAGATCATACAGTTGATCAATATATTCAACCACAGGTACTTGACATAAACACTCAATCCATCAATCGATCAACCAAACAACCAATCAATCAAACAGTCAACCAATCAATTAACCAATCAATCAACTGATTTACCAGTTGATCAATCAAAGAATCCGCCATTCAGCCCGTGATTCAACTGACAAATCAGCTTTCAATTGACTGGGTCAGATGCATCATCCAACTGTACAATCGATATCACTTCAGTAACAATCACTTAACGTAATCAGTCCCTCTCTCAATCAATCAATCGATCAATCATTTAACCAGTTAATCAGTCATCCAGTGACGTAATCGACCAGATAACCTAGAATTTAACTGAGTTCAATAGATCAATTTGCAATCGTTACTTCAAATAACGCGAATCAATCATCCATACATTCCATAATTCAATCACTGATCGATCAATAGCTAAAACCATCAATCTATAAATCGATCGGTCGGTGAGCCACCCATCGCCATCAATTAACAAATCATATAATCATTCCGTTGTCAGCTAATCATGCGTTCAGTTTATCAATTTATTCACCAGTGAATCTAAACCAATCAATGGAATTAATGTACAATGAAGTGAAACAAGAAATATATGACATAAGAGCAATTCGACCCCAAAACAGTCGGTTAATTGGCAAAAACAGACATTCATAATGCCAATCCATTAATCAGACTAATCGCAGATCAGTCACTCATTTACCAAAACAATTGACATTGAGACAATACCAAATGATCATTCAACGCATATTTAGCATTTCGTGCATCTTTTAGTTCAGAGATAACTCAATCTTCGGCGGTCAGCAATGGTTCAGGCCATAGACTGAATTGAAGGTTATGTATAAACGCACATACACACATACACATCTATATACACGCACACATACATAATCACTCATACATATATACATACATAGATATATACATATGTATCCACACATATACATAATGTAGATACTATCACCTATATATGCACATAAGTACACCAACGTCAATGTGAATACACAGGCACCTATGCACATGTGTCTCTATATGAGCACCCCTTTCATATTCAAATAAACATTTTTTTTTTTCTTTACAATTGAAATTAATTATTGTCTGAAATTCTAGTGCTAGTATCTACATAACTATTTACTTTTCTTCTCCTTTTAACAATTTTTTTCTCCTATTCATGGCGTGGAAAACGTATCTGGATACGCTGTGGCTTCGGTGGCTATTTGTTGATTGGAGCAGTATGCACATAGGCATGCTGACTAAATCCTTTAAAAATTTCGCCCTGAGATCAGCGTAAGTGGAACATCTAAATAATAAGTGTTCTTCGTTTTCAGATTCTGTCCTGCAAAATGGACACACCTTTTCTTGATCAGATTCACTGTATCTATTTATATTATTGTTTAGTGGTAAAACGTTCAACCTTGTTTGTGAAAGGGCAACTCTGAAACAGTATATATCAATAGAGTCAATGTACTTCTCTTTTTCAAAGATAGTCTTAAATGATCTGTAGCTTTCATACCTATCTCTGTCTCTGAGTGACCCAGACCATTCTTGAATATATAAGTCTACAAGTCTCCGTTTAAATACACGCAAAAAGGCTTTTACATCACCAACACCTTGTTGCAGCCACACTATATTAAATCCCGTTTCACACAAAATTTCCCTTATTTTTGAAGCCCAGCATTCTTTCCCAGCCCTGTCAAGTTCCACTAACATTTGGTAAGCCTTATAAGGTAACCTATTTGGATTCATTTCCAGTAATTTAAACCAATATCTAAGACAGGTAGTTGAGGAGTTGACATAAAGAGGATATCTTCCCAAATCCCCATATACCATCTTGTTAGGTGTCCTGACTGGAACACCCAACAGTCTTTTGCACGATACCAAATGTACTTTCTCTATATGCTCGAGTCTGTTAAGTCCCCATATCTCAGAAGAATACAACAAAATAGGTTGAATTTTTGCATCAAACAACTTGAAGAAAGTTTCTATAGTCATGTCTTTATATTTTTGAAAAGTCATGTTTAATAGCAAAGTTGCTTTTTTACCTTTTGTCACCAAATGTTCTGTGCCGGCCTTGGTGCTAATCATTGTCGTGAAACTGAACCCCAGATAACAATATTTACTAACTACTTCCAATTTTGTCCCTTTGTAAAACCATTGTTCATGTCGTCCTAAGAAGCCCCCTCTTCTGAAAACCATAACCTTAGTTTTTTCAAGATTAACTTCCAGTTTCATGCTGGCACAGTATGTCTGCAAGACTCTTAACTGGTTTTGCAAACCATTTGGTGTTGTTGACAGAAGGGCTACATCATCTGCAAAAAGAAGAATGAATATTTCCATTGAACCTGGCATCAGCTGGATGCCATGTCGCCCCTTTTCATCCATACAATTGGCTAATTGATTTATTAATACCGAAAATAAAGTAGGGCTTAAGACACATCCTTGTCTCACGCCTATGGAGTTATCGAATATTTCAGATAATTCCCGGTTTGCCCGAATACATGAGCATAATGATTCATACATTGCTTTTAGCGAAACCAAAAACTTCCCTTTTACTCCTTGATTTTGAATACACTTTAAGAGTTTGTCATGCTGAACCGAATCAAAGGCTTTCTTAAAGTCTACAAAAGCAACATATAGTTTTCTACCTTTCTTGCACATAGTTTTCTGAACCATAGCGTACAGACTGAAAATTTGATCCACTGTAGAATATTTTTTCCTAAAACCTGCCTGACTTTCTGATATTAAATTATTGTTTTCTAACCAAGCATACAATCTAGTATTCAGTATTGATGTGTAACATTTTGAAACAATGCTTAATAACGACACACCCCTGTAATTGTCCACTTTATCAGGATCTCCTTTCTTAAATATTGGTATGATAATAGCTTTTGACCAGTCTTGAGGATAAATTCCTCGGTCGAATAAAGTGTTAAACAGCTTCCAAAGAAAGTTATGGATATTTGTGTTACCATTTTTTAACATCTCGGCTGTAACACCGTCCATTCCACTGGCTTTACCTATCCTCAATTTTCTGATGGATTCTCTGACTTCTTCTATAGTTATCTTAGAATTTAATGGGTGTTCTGATGATTCATTTAAATCTACTTCGACAATGCAGCGCTCATCATTTGTTGATCTATTATCTTGAAATACGTTTTTAAAATGACTGAACCATTCATCAATACTTATATTGTTAGTGAGTTTGTTTTTGGTACCATACCCTATATTTCTTAACTCAGTCCAAAACTGCGATGAATTTGAAATATTTCTGGCTAAGCATTCTGCTTTTTGTTTATTATACTGCTGTTTTTTATTCTTTAATAATTTTTTATACTTCTTCCGTGCTTCACAAAACACAACTCTATCATCCTCATCTTTTGTTTTTCTGTAGTGTTTGAGAGTTTTTCTGCTTTCTGCTTTTGCTTTCTCACATTCACCATCAAACCAATCAGATCTTTTTCTCTTCTCTGTACATTTCTTACGGTACATACAAGCACCAGCTTCTTTGAGACATTCAACAAATATGGTTAAAGCCTTATCTACATTAGTGTCTAGAGTATTCGAAGCCAATGTAAGTCTTCTCTGAATGTGCTCACTTTGTAATTTGTTTGTATAATCGTCTTTCTTATTTTCTTGCCATATGAACTTTTGTGTGATGTTATTTTTTGATACTTTTCCCTCCGCTTTTATTCCTGTTTCAAGCTTTCGCTCCACTTTCATTATAACCGGTAAATGATCTGATTCTGTGAGACTGTCAACATCTAATGCAGCAATTTTAATTGATGAAAACAGATCACATGATACGATGAAATAGTCAACTACACTCGACCCTGAAACCCCAATGTATGTATAACTACCATCAAAGTCCAGTTTACACAGACCATTTAAAATGATACAGTCAAACATACTGCATAGCTCGAGCAGTTGGTTTCCAAAAACATTTGTGCGGCAATCATGAGACTGTCTCAAAAAATCACTGTATACCGAAAGATCAGTTAAAACACTGCCACTGTCATATCCAAATGAACAGTAGTTACCATCAGCTGTTCTTGCATTTAAATCACCAGTCAGCAAAACATAAAAGTCGTCGTGCGAAACTTGTAAATCTAACAAACATTGTTCCAACACTTCCATACCAAACCCATCATGCTGATTTTTCCAGTATGTGGAATCATGAGGGGGAATATATGTACATACAAACATTATAGGTTTATTTGTTGAAAACAAATCTTTGTTGATTTCAACAATAATAGCATTTTCGTTTCCAACCTCAATTCGTTTAACAAACGATTTTAAAGTCTTTCTTACCATAACTATTATTCCACCGGAATACCTTCCTTGATGAGACAGTTTCTTTGCTTTTAGTGTAAATACAACAAACTCTTGAAACAAAGATGAATCAAAATCATTCGCTATAAAGGTCTCAGTGAGACAAATGAAATCATGCTGCGAAATGAAATTAATGAAATCCTCATCATCCAGTTTCGGTAATAATCCATTCACATTATAAGTGAGAAATTTAATCTGTGGATTATTAACATTATGAACATGTAAATTCACCACTGATGGACACGATCTCATTTGGGATTCGTCCACATTTTGGGCTCCTGGTAAAGAACTTATTCTTTTGTTTTTACTACTTGCTGTAGTGGCCCGGCCGATGTCCTATTTATCAGTGCCCGAGGCACCACTAGAGCTAGCTTTGGACTTACATTTCATACTTTTATCGCCTTTTGAACTATCAGCAGCTGTTCTTTTCATAGAGTCCAGAATACTGGTCTGACTGCCTGACCTGCCTGTTGTACTGCGCATCTGTCTGCTTCTCTTTTTAGGAGGGGCAGTACGTTTTGGCCGCTGCTGCTTCGGTGAACATGAACCACTGTCCTGTTCTTTCTCTGCAGAATCCTGCTGGGATTCTACAGGTGCTGCTTGCGTGTGCCTAGTGGACTCGTCAATGTGTCCATCTGACTCTCTGTCTGTGTCAGCCCTAAGTGCTGTTCTGACTTGTGTCATTGTTTTGTCAGTGTCTTCACGACTAACATCATCAAGGTCACTATCATTTTGCGCATCACTTTGTGAGACACTAACATCGTCTCTTACATCTGTAATACCATTTGGTGCTTCAGTTTCAGTATTGTCGTTTTCTACTATCTTCTGTCCCTGAACCTCGTCTGTGACAACTGATAAGTCATCATCAGTCACATCGATTTTATTATCGTCTTTCTCGCCATGATTATCGTCCGTGTACGAAACACTAGCGTTATTGTCATCACTGTCTCTATCAGTATGATCATGTGCGCACTCCTCTCTGGTTATTTTTCTGCCAACATCTTTAACGTGGGTCATTTGGGTATTGACTCGTGCTCGTCGTGAAACATTTTCATGGGTGACGGCAGTGCCTTCTTGGCGGTAACTGTTGGTATCATTTTGTCGGTGTCTGCCTGTATTAATAGTGAGTCGTCTGTTGTCACTGTCTTTAAGGAACACCACTCTCCTGTGTCCTGTAATGACCGGTTCTCGCTGACATCCCTTCTGTGTCACTTCACTATAAGAAAAGTCTCCAGGAACAACAGGTGTGGCGGTATCCTGGTTGGAACCGTAACGAAACGGGCTCTTCCAACTTCTGTGACTTTCGATGTCTCTGTTATAGGTAGGGTTTGTATGGGAATGTCCTCTCCTCTCTGACACGTCCCTGGGATGTTGATATTGGTGTTCGTTGTCAGTAAGGGAGATCCTGGTGTTTTGTCTCTTCTTCCTTCGGTTCGTGACCATTTCCTGAACGAAATCGTCGTAATGGTTGGTGGGGTGGTCTCTGTTATAATGTCCATAGTTGAGCCTTGCCGGGTGTGTATTTACGGGCCGTGGATCTCTACTGTTTTTGTATTCTTCACGTCCAATGTCATGGGCCTGAGGCCAGTCTTCCATGCACTGTGTAGTATCTGGTGGGAAGTATTGGCCATTTTTGTACTTCTGGTGGTATGTGTCCTGGCTGTTCCTCACATGGAGCTTTCCCCTGTGAATGTACGCTGTTTTGCCAAGCCCACGATGAAATGCGAGCATTTCCCTTTGGTAGGTAGTGAGGTCGGAGGCCACTCTGATTCCGTTGTACCTCATGCTGTCTCTTAATTCTGGATCTCTCAATATGGCCATTTTGTCAGCCCAGCGACAAAACTGCACCAGGACAGGACGAGGACCGCTTCCGTGGGTGCGCGGTTTTCCAATGCGAAATGCATGTACAATGTCTTCTTTGTACCAGTCTGGTTTCCTTGTGTGACCGTTGAGGACTTCTACGATAATTTCCGTTGTGACGTAGTCGTCCTCCCATTCTTGCTCCGCTACATTGATGAATATCAAGTTACATGCTTTTGCTTCTTTTTCAGTTGCTTCCAGTTTTCTTTCGAGTTTTTCAATTCTGTCCATCATTATTGTGCTATTTTCTTGGAGATCGTCAATTGATTCTCTATTTGTAAAAACACATTCCTTCAGCTTCCTGACTTCAGTAAAGAACTGTGAAAGTTTGTCGTCTAAGTTGCTGAACTTTTCTTCCATGGTTTCTCTGCACTGCTGCTGAATGCAATTGTAGTGCATGTTGTATCTGTGCAAATCGCCAGTCAATCAAGTTAGGGTAAGGGGGTGGGTCACAATTTCCCTGAGCCATAATGCCGTTAAAGACAAGCTTCTTTTCACGCTCAGCGAACAAAGAGAGAGAGAGAGAGAGAGAGAGAGAGAGAGAGAGAGAGAGAGAGAGAGAGCATTGTTTACATTTAAGCATGTGCTCATTAGATTTCTTTTATACATTTTTTAAAATTTCCAATAGTAGGTCTTGGCCTATGTGTTTTCAGTGATGAATGAGCAGACGTCTTATTTTAATTAGGCCTAGATCCGCCTAGTTAGACTAATGCTACCCTTTCAAAATCTGAGACCCTCTGATAAGGAGAGTGACGTTGAGCTGGACCCCTTAATTTTACAAATCAATTGTCATTGGATAGTCGTAGTGTCAAGACTCGTGTCTTGGCACAATGGCAACTGAGAAAGTAAAAACGCCAACACAATTGTGAATTGATCTGATTCAGTGATTGTCAAAACGAACTATCTACGATCTTTTTTGCGAGACACCTAGTCAATATCTCATACAACCCACTGACAAGGAAGTTCAACAACTCGTTACATACCCAACATCATCTGTGTCTGAGTTGTCCGAGCTGTCAGATGATTGCTTTCTTTGTCGCAAAACTGCTTTACGTTTCTTAAAGTCAGCCATTCTCACAGCGATAATAAACACACGCGTTTCCGGTATAGAAGAACAGAAGGGAAATAATTACGACTGAATACCGGGCACTTAACAAATAATAACGAAGTTTCACCGTTTTTGACACTGTAACATCTTCTGCTACAGTCGAGGGGTAAAACGATAATTGCACGAAATTGAGTTGTCCCATAACCCTGATGCCACAGAGGAGTGAAATGATAGATACATCAAGTATTTGGAGGGCCAGCATTACTAGTCTCCCTTAACTGCTACACGTTCGCAACTCTTAATAATAATAATGATAATAATAATGATGATGATGATAATAATAATAATAATAATAATAATAATGATAATAATAATAATAATAATAATAATAATAATAATAATAATAATAATAATAATAATAATAATAAATAATAATAATAAAAAATCACTTTTATATCTAGTGCTATTCTCCTACACATAGGTAAAGACTCACTGCGCTTTACATTAATTAGTTCATTTTTCCCAATCAGCCCTATACCTAGTGGTCAATTATACTCCCACTCCTAGTTTGCCCCCCCCCCCCCTAGCACATCTGTTGCAAGCAAGTACTAATATATACATTACTGAATCAGAAAGATAAAAAATCATGTTTCATTACTGGTAGTATTTATAAAAAAAGATGAGTTTTGAGACCCGCCTTGGAAGAGGAGAGAGATAATGAACAGCGGAGAGAAAAAGGCAGATCGTACCAGACAAGTGGGGCCTGGCAACGGAAGGCTTGGTGTCCTATGGTTTTGTAGTTTGATTTTGATTTTGCCAGAAGCTTTTGGTTGCTTGACCTGAGACTGCGTTCAGGCCTGTATGTTTTAAGCACAGAAGACAGGTAGACAGGCAAGGTACCATCAAAATGCCGATAAGCCAGACTGTTCAGGCCTGTATGTTTTAAGCACAGAAGACAGGTAGACAGGCAAGGTACCATCAAAATGCCGATAAGCCAGACTGTGTTCAGGTCTGTATGTTTTAAGTACAGAAGAGAGGTAGACAGACAAGGTACCATCAAAATACCGATAAGCCAGACTGCGTTCAGGCCTGTATGTTTTAAGTACAGAAGACAGGTAGATAGGCAAGGTACCATCAAAATGCCGATAAGCCAGACTGCGTTCAGGCCTGTATGTTTTAAGCACAGAAGAGAGGTAGATAGGCAAGGTACCATCAACATGCCGATAAGCCAGAGTAGCTAATAACTCTTGGCAGTCAGCTAGGTTATCCACTGGCAAGACACGATTGCGCAACGGATTTTAGGTGCCCTAAGTGTGCTTATCGGTGAAAGTGTCTTTTAAGGGAGGAAATCGATAAGCTTGCTTATCTTCTGAGTTTATACGCGCAAAGCTTCCCCCCCCCCCCCCCCCTAGGCCAGAAAAAACTCATCTGAACTCACAATCTAATACAAAAGAAATAAGAGGGAAGCAGGGAGAATTTTTATAATATCAACCAAAGGACATAACTCTTGAGAGTCACGTAGGAATTATCTCCCATGTTGTGTAACTTCTCAAATCTAACGTAGTTTGCGCTACCCATTCAGCTAGCATAGAAGCAGATACAAAGTACAAAAACCGTAAGCTCAGAACACTCCTCTAAGATTAGGCAGTGAAATCCTGCCTTCTGTTCACATCTTTAAATACTCATAAAAATGTGTTGATTGTAAAAAGATTTCCGATTCTGTAGAAAACACACAACTTATCTCCGTTTTTAACTTGATTTATTTCGTTTTTAACGTCGTTCATTTAGTGTCTATGTGAGTAAAGCGTGCATACTTAAGATGTGACAAACCTGTGTTCAATTTCTAATCAGACATATTTTTCTTCCCCTCCTCCCCCTTACCTTTCACTAGATCTTGAGTGGTGGTCTGATTGCTAGTACCTCAGATGAAATGATAAACTGAACATGCAGTTAGCACGCGTTACAGATCCCGCAGCAGCAAAACACTTGCCCCTGGCAAAATTATGTAAAAAAACAAAACAACAACAACAACAAAAACCCAACAACAACAAAAACAACAACAAAACGAAACAAAACAAACAAAAACACTTTCAAGACAGATCCAGCCACGCCTGGCTAATTTTCTTTATCTCCGAGTACCCCAGAATTCCCTTCAGCCCCTTTACAGCGAAACCATCATGAGAAACCTAGAAGAATGCCCTGGGATAAAAGTTGGAGGAAAAATGATAAACAATCTTTGTTGTGCAGATGACACCCTTCTAATTGGAGAAAATGGAAAAGACCTACAAAATCTTGTGAGTATAATAGAAATAGAAAGCAAAAATGAAGGGCTGGAGCTAAATAGCAAGAAGACTGAAGTCATGGTAATCAGTAAAAAACAAGAAATATCCCCATGCAAAATAACAGTAAATGGCACAACATTGAGACAAATTGATAAGTTTATATACTTAGAAACAGTCATCTCACCAAACGGCAGATGCACACTGGAAATAGCCAGCAGAATCGGCCAAGCTAATACAGCATTTAAAAAAAACGAAAAATGTTCTTACCAACAAATGCCTATCAATCAACATCAGGAAGAGAGTTTTTTAGTGTTATATAGAACCAATACTGTTGTACAGACGTGAAGCGTGGACAGTCAACACGCAAAGTCAGAGCAAGATTGAGGCAGCTGAAATGTGGTTTCTAAAAAAGAATATGGTCCCCTTTTTATCCACTGGACGAGGCGGCAGGGAAGTTTTTAGTCCTGTTTTTATTATCCATTGTTTGGTGTTTGTGATCTGTTTGTGACCGTGCGTTCGCGCTTGACAAAGGCCGGTTGGCCGAAAATTTGCGCTTGTTTTGTCTTGTTTTGTTAAATACGCGCTTACATTGGTTTTCTTGTTCTTCTGCTTCCTAAAAAAGAACGTTAAGAGTTTCATGGATAGCAGAGAAAACAAACGAGACAGTCTTGACAGAGGTAGACTCAAAAAGAACATCCGCCCCTTGGATGACTCTTGAAGTCATTCATGCTAAAGTGCTACGGCGTACTGCTGAGCGTGCGTGGCGTGAGTCTGGTCTGACCATTCATAGAGAAATATATGCAGAGCAGCATAACATAGTTACAAATATGATACGTGAAGCAAAGAAAAACTACATATGTGGTAAGACAGCAGGCGCTGATAGTTCCAGAGAACTCTTCCACCTCAGTGATCAGTTGCTGGGAAAAGCTGGAGATACTATGCTTCCTTCTAACATCCCCCCAGAGTCTCTTCCTGATAAATTCAATGAATGTTTTGTTGGAAAAATTGAAGGGATCAGAAGCAGCTTTGACCCTGATACACCATGCCCCACTGATGCTGTTGTGTTCTCTGGTACACAGCTTGAAAATTTTGAGCCTATGTCTGAGGGTTGTGTAAGAGAGATACTGAAGAAAAGGCCAAAAAAGTTCTGTGACCTTGACCCTATCCCTGCCTCTCTCCTATTTGATTAATAAATCTTTGTCATCTGGTGTCGTGCCTCAGTGCTTTAAGCACGCTCTTGTCGAGCCCCTTCTGAAGAAAGCAAACCTTGACCCAGACTGCTTGAAGAATTATCGTCCAGTTTCCAATCTATCGTTCCTATCGAAGGTATTGGAACGTATTGTACTAGAACAGCTTCTGCAGCATCTGGAATCACAACCTGCTAGAGCCATTCCAGTCAGCCTACCGTAAGTGCCATAGCACAGAAACCGCTCTATTGCGTGTAGTCAATGACCTCCTTCAGGCTTCAGAAAATGGGAGTGTGTTTATCTTGTCACTGCTTGACTTGTCAGCAGCATTTGACACCATAGACCATAGCATCCTCATAACGCGGTTGCGTACCACTTTTGGCTGTTCTGGAACGGTTCTGGACTGGTTTACCTCCTATTTGACTGGCCGTACCCAGTCTGTTGTCACTGGCCACAAATCAGCTCCATCTGTTCTGGAATGTGGTGTGCCACAAGGTTCTGTCTTGGGACCTGTCCTGTTCACTATGTATACACAACCTCTCAGCACTATCATTCATCAGTCAGGCCACTCATACCACTTCTTTGCAGATGACTCATATCTGCGTAGCTCCTCTGCCCCATCAGATTTTGACGCTCTTGCGTGCAGTCTGAGAGATTGTATAGAGAATGTCTCCAAGTGGACGAGTGAAAACAAGCTGAAGATGAATGATGATAAAACTGTGCTTACTGTTACTGGTACTAAGTCAAAGATCAATCAGGTTACTCATGCCCCCATGTCTATCTCTGGTGGTGTTGTATGTTTCTCACAAACTGTTAAAAATTTTGCCTTCTACCTGGATGAAACACTGTCTATGGAAGCCCATGTCAAACAGTTGTGCCGTACTCTGTACTATCAGCTATGCAGAATAGGTAAGATTCGCTCCTTTCTTTCCACTGATGCTGCGATAAGCTTGCTGTCTCTTTTATATTATCTAGGCTGGACTATTGTAACTCTCTACTCGCAGGTCTCCATGACAATCAACTATATAAACTTCAGCGCATACAGAACCATGCGGCTCGCCTTGTTCTCCGCAAGCCCAGGCGTGAGAGTGCAAAATCTCTACTTAGAACACTTCATTGGCTCCCGGTAAAGGCTAGGATTCAATATAAAGTTGCCTGTCTCTGCTTTCAGTGTATCTATCACGAGAACATGCCATCCTATCTTGCCAACCTCCTGCAGGGTTACAAACCTTCTCGAACGCTCCGCTCTTCTGACACCTCACTGTTGACTGTTCCTCGCTTCTCTCTAGACACCTTTGGTAAAAAATCTTTCTCTGTCTTTGGCCCAAATGTATGGAACTCTCTACCACTGTCTCTCAGAAAAACTAAGTGTTTCTCAACCTTCAAACGGAACCTGAAAACCCACCTCTTTCAAACTCATCTAACCTGAAGAGTCTTAGTTTGCAAGTCTGTCATCAGACTAATCTCTCCTGCGTGTAAAACAGAATTTTGTATAAGGGCCTATAGAGCAAGGTGTGTGTGCGTGCATGTGTGTATGTGTGTGTGTGTGTGTGTGTGTGTGTGTGTGTGTGTGTGTGTGTGTGTGTGTGTGTGTGTGTGTGTGTGTGTGTGTGTGTGTGTGTGTGTGTGTGTGTGTGTGCTTGAGTGAGCATGTGTGTGTATCACTGTATGTGTACAGCTGAGGAGGGGATAGGGGAGAAATTGAGTGGGAAAGAGACTGAAATATTTTAAGAAACTTTTTAAAATCTTTGTCTGTATGTAAATTGTGATGTATGATATGCGAATAGTTTATAATTTGTGAGGTAATTTTGATTTCAAGGTGTTAATGCTGTAATACTAAAGATAAATTGTTTTTCCTGTATATGGATTAGAATTTTTCTGTATTTATCTTCATTCAAAATATTGATTATAATTTTATGTACAACTATTGCATGCATAAACACACACACACGCATGCAAACGTAGCACACGCGCACACACTCACACACACACACACACACACACACACATACACACACACACACACACACACACACACACACACATTATTACATACACACACGCGCACAGCAACGCACACGCACGCACACACATACGTACACACACACACACACGTACGAAAGCACACTCACGCAGCAATATATAAACACAGTATGCCTCTTTATTCATATGAAAATCTGTTAATCTATCTTTATTACATAAGTCAGTGTTTAAATTTTAATATTCTGTGGTTTCTTATGTGTCTTCTTACTTGTATAGCTTTAATGTTTGTTGTTATCTTATTGTGTATGTAATTGTGAACATTTTTTATCACCTTTTGCCTTTCTTGCGAAATGTAAAGCGCTGGTGAGCATGTTTTTATATGGAATATGCGCTATACAAATAAACATTATTATTATCTTATTATTATTATTATTATTATTATTATCTACATCAAACGAAATCGTGGACTCTTAAAGACAGATGAAATGATAGTACAAAATTCAACCTACATGTTTTAAACAAATTCAG